>BHFT01079453.1:0-42421 GCA_004320025.1 Laticauda laticaudata
TCCGCTGTATCCGTTCCGCATCCGCTTTGCTGAGGTCCCCCGGAAGCTAGCGGATGCGCCATCGCCTCCCAATCCGCTTCCATCCGCTGCGCTTCTGTTCCGCATCCGCTTTACATCCGCTCTGCGTCCTCCCCGCGTCCGTTCCTTTCCGTGTTATCCGCTCCGGTTATGCAAATTTTTGCCCCTTTTGAGAGCGGATAACAACGGATGGAACATTTTGCTTGTCTGTTGTGTCCTTTTTACTAACTATTTGCATCCGTTGGGCAGTGTGACAGGGCCTTAAAGAAAAAGAAACACACAGAGCTCTTTTCAAAGAAATGCCACAACCATGCTCCTGCAAATTTTAAACCATCCCTTTTTGTCAGTGTCTCATGTAAACCAGACCCCTTCCAAAGCATATCAACGTTTCTGTGCAGCAGCTTGTTGTATATGTAAATCCATAACTAACTATGTTTTCCTAGGAAAAATTGGGTGCTATATCTGAAATTTCCACTTAGTGGTTCCCTGATGTCCACTGATAATTGAAGATCTTGGAAATAACTAACTTTTCATTTTATAACTAAATGTAACTTTTTGTCTTATAATTAAATAGAATTGTGCAAACAGTCTTCAGTTGCCAAATCTTGACTATTTACATTTTTCAAGAATCATATAATGTCTAACCAGTAGGTAATTTGTTGGATTTGATGTGTCAGCACTTGAACTAAAATGCTCGTTTATCTGAACCTTCATAACTGGCTTAGACTATATTGACTTAATCATCACGGTATTAACTTGGTTTTCAGAAAGAAAAAAACTTATGAATAAAATTAAGACATAGCTCAAATAAAGTAAGATTTTAATTTGTGCTTGGAAATGATTGAATCTTCTGCTCCAACTTGCATCTTTCCTTTCTTTAACAGATGGCTTACTGTCAGCACATTGGAGTAGAATTCATGTTTATTAATGATCTTGAGCAATGTCAGTGGATAAGGCAGAAGTTTGAAACGCCTGGTGTCATGCAATTCTCCAATGAGGAGAAGCGTACCCTGCTGGCCAGGCTAGTGCGTTCAACCAGGTATTTCTTTTTCATTAACTTGCATAACTGCCATTGGTTGAAGTTACAGGTAGTAGAAGAATTAGGTTCAGTTTTAAGCTTTCCTAGTTTCATATTTGATAGACACGAGGACATAACACCTTCAGTAAATTGAGATGTAAAACCTTCCACCCTAGCCATATTTATAATCCCACAAAGTGTCAGTAATGACATTCATGAAAGCTCGTATGTCATGGAAAATTTCTCCATATATGTTTAGACTGTAGTTCCCAACACTCTTGATCACTGTTGAAATAGTGGCTAATCTTTCAATTGGCAATATAGAACCATTCTTGGATAATGAGTAAAGATGGGAAACTGTTGGAAAACTGCCATCTAGGCTGGAAGGAGGGGTCAAGCAAGAACCTAGCTTGGAGTAATTGTACAGCCACAAGTGCCATAAGCTTGACCTCTTCCAAGATCCATGAAGTCTATCTGGTCATTTCAGAGTAAGGCAAACAGTCTAATTACATTACAAGATTTTTGGAACACACAATAAAGTT
Organism: Laticauda laticaudata; assembly: GCA_004320025.1. Lineage (NCBI taxonomy): Eukaryota > Metazoa > Chordata > Lepidosauria > Squamata > Elapidae > Laticauda > Laticauda laticaudata. Next base: position 1,579 of record BHFT01079453.1, read on the forward strand.
TCTGACTTTGGCTATTCATGAGAGACTATGGAGTGAGTAGTAGAATTTGTTGAAGTAGTCACCCAGACTACCATTCATTCAGGAGAGCAAATGTTGATTAGTTTTTCTCCTGATAGGTAACACTTGGGGCAGGGGCAGGAGGAAGAAAAGCAGAGAATCCACAAATCATTGTCTCCAAGTTATTCCACATTTCATTCTGTAAGGGCAGCAACACTTCCCAGGCTCACTCCTGAGATGAAGTAAGAAAGATCATAAGAACAGTACAATTTATATCCACATCCCCTCCTCACAAGGACAGGAGGGATTCATATTAGTATGGGTTTGCCGAAGAGCCCAGACACTCGTACAGATTACATGACAGGTATCTTTAAACAGCATCTCTGTTTTCCAGGTTTGAGGAGTTCCTGCACAGAAAGTGGTCTTCTGAGAAACGGTTTGGTTTGGAAGGCTGTGAGGTTCTGATTCCTGCTTTAAAGACAATAATTGACAAGTCAAGTGAAAAAGGAGTGGATTATGTTATCATGGGAATGCCTCACAGGTAAAGTTGTCCTTGGAAAAAACTGAAGAGAGTGAAACTGTCAAGAGAGTGTACCCCAAATTTCAACCTGTCTTTCAGTCAAAACATTCTGAACTGTATTCTTGTGATTCATTTTTATGATTTTACTCTTTTTTCAGTCCAAAGGCCCACTTTTTTCAAATGTTGATAGGGTTGCCATAAAGTGTAGTAATTGAAACCTTATTTAAGTCATATTTGATTTAATTTATTAATCAAAATGATTATTTCTCCTATAGCAGACAATGAATTCCATGTAGTATCTGACTAAATATGGTTTTGTTCTAGAGGGCGTCTCAATGTTCTTGCCAATGTTATCAGAAAGGAGTTGGAACAAATTTTCTGCCAGTTTGATTCCAAGCTAGAAGCTGCAGATGAAGTGAGTTTCACTTTTACTGGGATTATATACTTTATTTGACAGAAACTTTCTTCATATTTGTTAATAATAGCTGCACAGTGGAACCTCAGTACCCATCATTAATTGGTTCCATGGGTGCAGTAAGTACCAAAAATGATGAGTGCCAAACAGTTTTTTCCCATAAGGAATAATACAGTGACAAGGCAGCTGACACTGACAAATTCTAGCCTCTGCATTGAGTACCAAACAAATAATGAATACCAGGACAAAATGTTCACGTTTGAGTACCAAATTTGATGAGTTTCAAAGCAGTTGAGTACCAAGGGACACTGTATTTAGTTTTGAACACAGTGACAACATCTGTGTCTGTCACTGAAACAAGTTGACAACATTGTGCCTTAACATTTTTCCAGTTGTTTTCAAGATTACTCTTGCATGTCAGGAATGAGGTTTTATGGCATTAAAGTGCTTTCATGTCAGCTTGAATTTAAGAGGTGAATCCTGAAACTATCTCAAATGACTTCAAGAAACAGAAAAAATAATGAAAATGTGTGATTCCTGACAGTAAACACTATGCCATTCATAGACTGAGTAACAGTTCTTCTACTGTGCAACTTAAACCAGCTAGATTTAGTCTGATAAATACTACCAATATTATACAAAGTGAACACCAGTATCAGGAATTCAAGTAGCAACCCCACTACCATCTTAACTTCTGATTCAAATTTCAGATTCTGTTGTGAATGTATTTTGAATATGTGTTCATTTTCTTCTAAATTGCAAAGTAGCATTTTGAAGTTCTAAAAATTCACTGAAAAAGAATGTATCCTCCTAATAATACTATCTTTTCTCAGGGCTCTGGGGATGTAAAGTACCATTTGGGAATGTATCACCGAAGGATTAACCGTGTCACTGACAGGACCATCACTCTTTCACTGGTTGCAAATCCTTCTCATTTGGAGGCTGCTGATCCTGTTGTTCAGGGAAAAACAAAGGCAGAACAATTCTACTGCGGGGACACTGAAGGAAAGAAAGTAAGCTGGCACATATGAGATAGCCTTTCTTTTGTGCTTTTCTTTGCTGTTTTGTATATGCATTCTTTTTCCTTTTGTTTTTACAGTGACAATGTGGGTGCTTCATTTTTCAACCACTTTGACACCTAATTCTCCAAAGTTATTAATATGTCTTTAATTTGTTCTGTTCTAAAAAGGTTATGTCAATCCTTTTGCATGGAGATGCTGCTTTTGCTGGTCAAGGGATCGTTTACGAGACTTTCCATTTGAGTGACCTGCCTTCCTATACAACACATGGGACAGTTCATGTGGTAGTGAACAATCAGGTAAAATACATGTTCTTTTGTTACCATATCAGATTCTCTAACTTAATTTTTTACCAAGAACAAGCAACAGATTAGGAGCTATGTTATTTTTTGCATTCTTAGTTGAACTTTAAAGGTAGTGTTTTGGTTAAGTTTATTTATGGTATTTTCAGAGTATAAGACGCTCTGAAGTATAAGATGCACCTAGCTTTTGGGGAGGAAAACAAGGGAAAAAAAATCTGCCTCCCAGCAATTTGCCTTCTTGCAGCAAACAGCCTGTTTTAGTTTCAGCTTTCAGCACAGACTGATTAGCATAAGCAGCTGATCGTTGGTTGGATTGGCCTCCCAATGATCAGCTGTTTCAGGCTGCAGGGATTGCCATTGCCTATTGCCACCTCCGTGCGCCCCATTTTCGGCCTCAGCATCCTGTTTTCAGCCTCTGCACACCCTGTTTTCGGCCTCTGTGGCCCATTTTCCACCCATTCTGGGCAGCGGGGATTGGAATGGGCAGAAAATTGGGCACACAAAGGCCAAAAATGGGGCACACGGAGGCAGCAATAGGCAGTGGCAATTCCTGCAGCCTGAAGCAGCTGATAGTTGGGAGGCCGACCCAACCAACAGTCAGAGCTTGTGCTAATCAGGTGATGCTGAAGCTGAAGCTGAAACTGAAACAGGCTGTATGAAAGGCAAATTGCTGGGAGACAGAGGCCAAAGAGTGGGGGCCAGCGGGTGGGCAGGCTTTGGCAACATTTGCTGTATAAGACGCACTGACATTTCCACCCACTTTTGGGGGTGGAAAAAGTGTGTCTTATACTCCTTATACAGTACTTTGAAGTGTTCAAAGAGTTGATCGAGAAAAAAACTGAAGTAAATTAAACTCAGTGTTAAACTTGTCAGATGAAGACTGATTTCCTGATGGTTAGCCAAGAATTTGGAATGTCCCACGCACGTTTCTTGCTTTCTTATTTGACAGGAAAGCTTAATACCAATGATTATGAAACTAAGGGATTGATCTGTACATTATGCTGCATTCATGATTATATTAATATAATGATATTAATGAGTAATAAAAGCCTCTTTAAGGAGGCAGTTTAATTTGTTGTCAGAGCAATTTGAGGGGATGGAACTTATGGAATAGAGATACTATTGCTGTGTGTATCAATTAACACCCACCCTGTCTGAAACTTATGTATAAAATAAAGGCCTTACATCTTGTACTGCAAAATTCTTATTATTCCTTTTCTTGTCTTTCCCTGGTGAGACCCTCATTATGTGCCTTTGCATAGTAGTCCTTGAGAAATTTCCCTTCAGTTCTATCTTGATAGCTCTGTTTATTCCTCTAGGTCAGGGCTGTCAAACTCCAGGCCACAGGCCAGATGCATCATGCACTGGCCACGCCCATGCCTATTTTAGTGAAGGGGGGAGTCCTGATATGTCACGTGATGCTGATGTGATGACATGAGTTTGACACGCCTACTCTAGGTGAAAAGACTTTTGAAATAGGAAAGCAGTGGTCTTGGGCTTCTCTCTTTTAACCTATGGCCTTTGGGAAGATTGTAGGAAAGAACAACTTTAGGGTTCTAGGACATTCACTACTGTTTAAATCAGAAAGAAGTGCCCAAACAAAAGTGAAAATGCCAAATGCAAGCCTTACAAGACTGCAAGTATAGAACTAGCAATAAATGAAACAAAAGATGGAACACTGCTGAAGTAGCTTTGAGTCACCAAACAGCAAAGAATCCTAACCTTATCTTGAGGAAAGAAATTATTAATGTTAATTATGTAATTAAGGCTAGTTTAATTTTTTCCCTTTTCCAGGAAAAATAGTTAAGAATGATTTTTAGAATTGTCAACAAAATTAGATTTTTCACAGTATATGTCTCTTAACTCCTCTGATTCACCCTGAGTGCTGTTTTCATCTTTTGACTATTCTTGACAGAACTAGGAATGGGGACATTACCTTTTAAAATCCATGCTCCATGCTAAAGTCTCAGTATTTTTATACATACTTATCATTCTCAGGAAGGAATGTTCCACAAAAGATGTTCCTTCAACTTTTCCATTTATTACCTAAAAAACAGAATTAGTGATGATGTATTAATTAAATCCTCATACAATTTGTAATTACCTTTGTGGTTATTTTTATAAAATGGCTTCTGTTGTCATCTCAGATTGGATTCACTACCGATCCTCGTATGGCCCGTTCTTCCCCATATCCAACAGATGTGGCTCGTGTGGTTAATGCACCCATTTTCCATGTCAATGTTGATGATCCAGAGGCTGTAGTATATGTATGCAATGTGGCAGCTGAATGGAGAAGTACTTTCCACAAAGATGTAGTTGTGGATCTGGTAGGTAGTACTGATTTGTCTGACAAACTGATACTTTTAGTTGGGGCTATATCATAAGTTATTTAATAAATATTTTTAAAAATGATTTAGATGTGGAATGATCGCAGAAAGATGGTGGATACTATTTTCCTAAAAGCAGAAAAAATACAGGTACTCCTTAACTTACAACAATTCATTTAGTGACCATTCAAAGTTACAATGGCACTGAAAAAAAGTTACATGATCGTTTTTCACACTTATATAACCATCGTAGCATTCCCATGGTCATGTGATCAAAATTCAGGGGATTGGCAACTGACTCATTCATGATGGTTGCAATGGCCCTGGGTCATATGATTCCCTTTGAAGACTTTCTGACAAGCAAAAGAGATGGGGGAAGCCAGATTTAACAACCATATTACTAACTTAATATATGCAGCCATTCACTTACCGACTGTGGCAAAAAAGGTCATAGAATGGGGCAAAACTCACTTAACAAATGTTTCACTTCGCAACATAACTTTTGGGCTCAATTATGGTCATAATCGAGGACTATTGTAACTATGTGTGGGCTTTGATGGACTTTATTATATAGAAATGTGGGGTGTCAAGAGGCATGTCAAGAGAAAAGTGAGTTGAGAAGAATGGAACTGTAAGACCTGAGAAATGTCTGTGGCAAAACCAGAAGAGAGGGATTCCAGAATAAATTGCCTCTAAATGAATGCTAAGTGACTGATCAGTTAAAAAGAAATATGCTATACCAGGTTGGTTACATAGAGAGAATCCATGAGGGTTGAACTGCAGAACAAATATGCATGGAAGAAATAATGGGTTAAGAGGAATACTAAGAAAGTTGTGACTGGATGCAGTTCATTAGATCCTCAAGAGGAAGAGATGAAGTTTAAAAAATAAAAATCAGAATCTGAAATGGTATATAGACATGTTGAAAACAAGAATAGTTTATAGCTGGAAATTTGCATAAGTCAATGGTATTTATATTAGTAAATAAATAATAGCTTGCCTTACTTGGCCATATCCACCTCTCTGAGGATCATTTTCAAAGGGTTTTGTGGAATGGTGGAAAGATAAATTTAAGTAGAATGTAAAATTTTCCAAAGCTGAAATGTTTTCTTTTCTGATAACATTCCAGGGAATGTTGCTCTCTATTTCTGCTCATTTGCCATCACTTTACACCTATGCTTGGTCTCAATCAAGCATTACCGTCTAATTACTGAATTTGAAAACTTTCTTTTTAATTTGGGAAGATGAATTGTTTAGGTCAAGAATAAATATTTGGGAATTTTCTTCCTTTCAAACATGCTAGGTGTGCTACAGGCGAAATGGGCATAATGAGATGGATGAGCCAATGTTCACTCAGCCATTAATGTATAAGCAGATCCGAAAACAGAAACCTGTGCTACAGAAGTATGCTGAGACTCTGATTTCACAAGGAGTAGTAAATCAACCAGAATATGAGGTACTTTCATTTATGGCTTAACAATCATTCTGTAGCCCAGCCATGCTTAGATATCTTGATATTCCTCATCCCATTGTGGTATCAAACATTTCATAATTTTAGAGACTTTTGACATTTTATAAATATTACAGTAGATGACACTATACAGAAACATTCAATACACAGCCAGGATTAATAAAATAATCTTATTTTTCTTTGGCAACAGATAAAATTTCTCTGATATCGTGTAGCTTATTGAAACTTGTTTAACTTGATATATGCCATTGTGTATATTAACTGGCTTGTTATAGGAACACACACACACACACACACACACACTTTGGAAACAACTTTTCATAAATAGGGACATATTTGCCCCAGCAGAACCTCTGACTTTATTATAGACAAAATAGAAACAGATACTCCCAGCCCAGTAGATAAATTACAGTGATTGCTACTACTAGCTTTGGTTGAGAAATATGTTATGATTCTAAGAAGGCATTTTGTTTAGAGTAAAGTGTTGATAGTATTTGTCCTTGGGGTCATCTCTACATTATGCTCCTTTTGTATTCCAGGAGGAAATTTCCAAGTATGACAAAATATGTGAAGAGGCTCATGCCAGGTCCAAGGATGAAAAAATCCTTCACATCAAGCATTGGTTAGACTCTCCATGGCCTGGTAAGTTACTGTCTGCTTGCTAATAGCCATTGAGAAAAAAAATAGTTCTCGGCCAAAAGATTGCACTTGCTGTTTCTGGCACAAACATGAGTTGTCCTTGCCTAGTACTCTGAGTTCTAGAAATTCTGTACAAGGATCATAAGAGGTAACCAGCATTAATAAACAAAGTGTGCTTGCATTAAATTAAGAGGCACTTGATAAAGAATTTTTGTTCTTCTCCCAGATGCTCTGGCAGGATGATCCAGTAGTTTAATTGGACAGAGTTTATTTGCCAAATACCTTCTCAAAATAAATTTGGCAATGAGGAACATCTTTTTAAAGGAATTGTTCTAACTAGAGCTTGCTCCTCCTGTGAATGTCTTCCTTGCGTCTTTTTATGTCCTCTTCTTAAATGTCCAGGTTTCTTCACCCTGGATGGCCAACCTCGGAGCATGACTTGTCCTTCTACCGGCTTGACTGAAGAAGATTTGGTCCATATAGGAAAGGTGGCCAGTTCAGTTCCTGTTGAAAATTTTACCATTCATGGGGGTATGGTTTTCTATATTTTTAACCCTTGAATTTTACTTTTTTAATTATTTCATTAGAAAATGAAGTATCTTACTTGCATGGAGGGGTCTTTTGCAAAGTTTCCTTGAAGCCTGTCTCAGATGTTCAGAATTGAGGGAACAATCAGTATTTTGCTGGTGTTTTGCATGTTTTAATGATAGCTAACAGGATTCCATGTATTATATTCTAGTGCATTTGGGCTTACCTCATAGCCAATCCAAGCTGTCGACAAATTAAGATAAAAATAGATTCTGCTTTGGAACTTAATCTTTCAATCTTGGTCTTTGTTCTATTTTTACAGTTTATATTTGTGCTTTGATTTATAGCAGCCTTACCAGGCATGTGAATTTCAGCTCCTAAAATTCCACAGCCAGCATGTTGAGGACTCTGGAATTGTAGTACATACATCTGAAGGTTACTCAGTTACAGAAGTGATGTATGATGCAATATTCTTCACTGTTTGCTACCCAAAGCAACAGACTTTCAAAGCATCTGAAAAGGCATCTATACATTTTGGAAAATACTACCTTAAAGTTTTCAATCAGATAATTTTTTTTGCTCTAAAGGCTTAAGCAGGATTCTAAAAACACGAGGAGAGATGGTTTCCAATAGGACTGTAGACTGGGCCTTAGCAGAGTATATGGCGTTTGGCTCTCTTCTTAAAGAAGGAATCCATATTCGGCTGAGTGGACAAGATGTTGAAAGAGGAACATTCAGGTAAAGTGTGTTGACTATACATGGGTAATCTTTCTTTAACCAATACAGAATTTTAGTGAAAATCCATAACATTTGTGGGCAAATACAAAATGTTGTTAGCATTATCTTCATCTTAGGCTAAGTGGGTATCAGTATACAAATGTACAAAGTTGGATTAATGAAAATCCAGAAGCACCATTTTTTCCTATTGCTTTAGGAAAGACAATAAGTTGTCAGTAAAGATCCAAGATATCAGATCAGGAAGGGCAAAGTATACTTTGACCCAATCAATACCTGAAGGTGTGTAACCAAGTAGTCATCTCAATCCCCACTGCAAACAAATGTGTTTGAGACTCAGCAAGGAACTTGAAATAGGTTCCTAAGAAATTGGAGTATAACTCTAGAGGATCAATGGCATTTCATATTTAACTGAGTACATTTGGCATGCAGCTGGGGTGAAACAGTCCCCTTTAGTATAGAAAATGATTGCAAAGTGGCTGTGGCTGACTGGGCATTTTGCAGTACCTATTCTCTGTATGTTGTGTTTAAGATTGTGGCATGGAAAACATATTTAGCCCACTCGATAGAATGATTATTTGGAGTCCAAATAGGATGGCATTTCACAAAGACTATCACTTTGGTCTTTTTGTAGTTCATTTCCAGAGCCAAAACTAGAAATAATTGGCCAAAACTTAGGGCACTTGTTATAAGCCTGTCAGGGAAGTTAATGTGACATTATCTGCATATAATGAATTGAAATATGGTTCTTGGCTAGTTTTGTTGAGAAGTAATTGATCATGGCAACTAGTGCGTTAATATAATAATTAAATAATTAATGGTGTAGGAATACTGCTGTCAGCTTTGGAAGCCATTTTTCTCTTTGGAGCTTCGAGGCTGCTACATTCAGTGCCTAGGTATTTGGGAGGGAGGATTTCATAGTGAGGTAGAAATTTAGACATAACATTCTTTCTCAGAGAGTCAAGGGCATGTTGCTCTACACCTGGAGAGGAATGACTGGAGGGATGTCTCCAGTTGGGAGGAAGATTGGATTGGGCCATGTGATGGATTGATGGATGCAGGGAGATGGATCTTTGATTCTCTTTTGGGAAAGGAAAACCCGGAACTCTCAAATTCAGGTTTTCCCAGATTTGCCAATATGACAACTCTAATAAAATGGAACTTTGAGGAATTGCTTGTCTTGGAGTTTATTGGTTTGGAGTTGGTTTGTTGGAACACTGACAACTGCCTTGTCTGTGTCCTCTTTCTCACTGTTCTGATACCTTGGATCCTTATTGACAATCTTTTGTCTTTCTTAAGTAATAGGAAAAAATGGTGTATTCTTTGGAGCTTTATTTAACTTTTATGGGGTTGATTATAGAGATTGCAGTATAGATTAGTAGTTGCAGCCTTCTGTCTATAGAAGAGTTTTGCAATTTGCACAATAGGTTGGGCCTAGAAATCAGATTCAAAGCTGCTTTGAAGTCTGTGAGAGCTGTATAGTATGAGGCCCATGATTTAGAGGAGTAGTTTTCTGCCAGGAATTTAAATAAATTTTTCACTTTTATTTTCTCCAGCCATCGGCACCATGTCTTGCATGATCAGAATGTTGACAAGAGAACCTGTATTCCCATGAATCATCTGTGGCCAAATCAAGCTCCTTATACTGTCTGCAATAGTTCTCTCTCAGAATATGGAGTCCTAGGTATGTCCTTTCTCTACTAAAACTTAAAGGAGTTATATAAACTGTTGATTTTTAAGTCTATCCCTCCCTGATAATCTTCCTTCCCCCAAAAGAGCTTTCCATTTCTATCAATGCAGGATTTGAGCTGGGTTTTGCTATGGCCAGTCCCAATGCTTTGGTGGTTTGGGAAGCTCAATTTGGCGACTTCCACAATACAGCTCAGTGTATCATCGACCAGTTCATCTGCTCTGGGCAGGCCAAATGGGTGAGGCAGAATGGCATTGTACTTCTTCTTCCCCATGGCATGGAGGGCATGGTAAGGAAACATTTGTGTTGTTTTCTAGTAAGTCTCCTTTTGCCTGCCTGATAGGTGGATTTAGACAATATCTATGTTTAGACTGTGTTAAATTAGATCCTACATATATATATTTGCCCTGCATTGAAAATTGTTGCATATGTTGAGGTAATTAAAAACATTAAAGCCTGTGTCAGCATAACAAAATTGAAGATGAAAAATAATATTAACTTTTGTTCTGATATTAGAACATGGAAAAGTGCCTAATAGTGCATATTAAATTGGGGGTTTGAATTTAGATTTATTTCTTTATTGCTTTGTTTATTATTTTTTACATCATTTGTTCAGCATTTCAGAGCCATAAGACATTGGCTGATTTCTCATTTACCTCTATCAAGATAGAGAAAGCTAAGGGAAAAAATAACTGGCTTAACGTCCTCCAGCTAATTCCATTATTAAGAGAGGACTTGAACATGGTTCTCCCTGCTTTCTATCCAGTTACTTTAACCATTGCTCTATAGCAACTCTGTTTCTGGAAGAAATGCTCAGTTTTGCCTTAATGTTCTCTTTAGCCAAGGAAAAGCCATTACTCAAGGAAGTCCCATATCTGTTGCAGGGCCCTGAGCATTCTTCTGCTCGACCAGAACGATTCTTACAAATGTGTAATGATGATCCAGATGTCTTCCCGGTGAGTTGGCTGTGAGTGCTTGTTGGCCATACTTTCCTTCTGTCCACACGTCCACATTTCTAAGAATGCCAAGAAAAGGGTTTTTTTTTTTTGGGGGGGGGGGGGGGGGCTGGGTGTGGCGGGGCATTNGGGGGGGGGGGGGGGGGATAAGTCTTGTTGTAGACTTAAGGACTCCTCCATGTGTCACTGAACACTCTGTAATCACCTCAGTGCTTTACTTCAGGGTAGGCAACCTGTGATAACAAGGATGCAGATTAGAGCCCCCAATTTAACATCTGATCAATATCCATCAAATAAAAAGTGTCACAGATTGCTAGCAGTTTGAGATGGGCAATGCAAAAATTGTAAAACAAAATGCTTACAAAGAAACAAAATCCTCAAAACATCTGGCCTACTATAATTTGGCTCTCATCCCGCCCTGTTTAGCTGTCTTGCTTCCTCTCACCTTTTAAGAGGAACCCCCTTCCCTAGTCCCAGAGATACATTTCACAGTTGATTTTCAGGTTCGTTGATCACTTTGGCAATGCACGCAATTCTTCTCCTTTCTGAACTCCATCATTGTTTTCTTACAGAAACTAGATGACTTTGATGTGCGCCAGCTGTACGACTGCAATTGGATTGTTGTAAACTGCTCCACTCCAGCAAACTTTTTCCATGTTATGCGGCGGCAGATACTTCTCCCCTTCCGGAAACCAGTCAGTATGAAGAATGACTTCCTTAGTACAAAGAGGGACGTGGGTTCTCCCTTCCCCCCCATGTTAGCTTCCTAGCTTTAATTAGACCCTGAGGTCAAGTAGAAAGTGGCACATGATAACTTGTGAAGCAATTCTGAACTTATCACTAGTCAAAGAAAAACACTGCTGGATGGGGGAACTATAAACATGATTAATTTGCAAAGAGCCTGTTTTTCTTGGTGGATTCTGACTGTCCTGCCAGTTCTGTTTCTTGGCATTTTTTAGAGCACCCTGTTCACTACCTAGGAGTTCTCTTTCCAAAAAAGATAGTGGTCAAATGTTTTCACTTCCTCGTTGAACTTTATGCCACATACATATTCATGTCTTAAAAGTTAAATTAGCTAGTCATAGCTGATACACTCTACTGAATATTAATATCTTCATTTTCAGGCAATTTTTTTTAAATTGTATGTTACAAAATATTATAACCCAATGATCCTGGAGCTCTTGTTTTTCTGACTGATGAAAAGAACTTTTTTCAGAGCAGTTGAACTGAATGGCAGATAATGAGGGAAGTATCAAATACAGGTAGTCCTCGCTTAATAACCCTAACTGGGATCAGAATTTCTGCCATTAAGAGATGCAGTCCTTAAGTGAAAACATCAAGACTTCCCTACTTAGAGGTGACAATTATAATAGTTTCAGTTGCAGTTCCAGGACCTCATACTTCTCCTGTCCTGCTGTTTTCATTGCCGCTTCAACTCTCCCCATTCACTTATCTATCCCCCATTCCTGCCATTTTGTCACCTCTGCCACTCTGCATCTCCCACTCCATTGCCCCTGCTGCTCCTGTTCCCTCTGCTTCTCTTGCCATCCTGACTTGCATTTCCCATGCACAGCTAATTTTCACCATTTTCTTCTTCCTGCTGCTGATGAGGCATGCCAGCAGCTGCCTACAGCTGCTTCAAGAAGGTTCAAACTGGGTGCATCTTGTTGAGGAAGAAGATGCAAAATCAGCTGTGGGCAACAAGGGCAGTAGAGTGCAGAGCCTTGGGGGTGCAAGGTAGCAAGGGTGGCAAAGTGCAGGCAGTCGAAAGGGCAGATCTGGAGGAGAGATGAGCAAGTGAGTGGAGCTGAAGTGCACCTTGTCATTGTGGACAAACTGCCAAGGGTACAAATTTTGATTACATGACTGCAGGGGCACCACAGGCATAATGTTAAGAACTATTATAACTTTGAAAGGTCACTGAATGAATAGTCGGTAAACAAGGACTGCCTATATAGTGCTGGCAGAATGGATCCAATCCAGTATCCTGATTCCAGTAGCCTTTAACTCAGTGCTTTTGGAAAGCCAAGAAACCCAGAGTTAAGATTGTGGCTCTTCCTCATAGCTACCCCTCTCCTGGCATCCAGGTTTACCGCTTCTGAGATGGGAAGCTTGCAGAGCCACCAGAATCCTCCATGACTATACTTTAAAGCCATCTCAGCCTGATTCCTTTTCTCACTGAATCCATGAAATCTGCTGGCATACTTTCTATTCTTACCTTCTTGAGGCTTTCTTACTTCAGAGCATTGTCTGTACTATTCCAAAAGCTAAACCACAGATCCAAATACTTTAGGATCTCTACAGCATCCCAGCAAGTGCACATTTTGGATATCTTATTCAAGAAATGATTAAAATCAAACATTTCAGAGTATTTAAAACAGTTTGTCCCTTTTAATAATTTAAACAATACAATCAAAAGACGAACAGAGGTAGATGCAAGCATTTCGTATTACAATAACTAAAATCAGTCTCAAATCTATCAAATCAAATTTAGCAAGAGCATTAATTAAGCCTATAATTTCAATTATTATTAAAGATATTGTTACCGAAAAGAGCACTTTTATTGTTTTGCGTTCCTGCTAACTATCTTACTGATAAGTATAAAAAATTACTTTATCCTGGTTGTGTGCCTGGCATTTCTCTTTGGTCAGTGTTCTCCTAATAACATTGAGTACAATTCTGATGATGTTAAAAATAGAACCTTTTAATAATTAACTTTGGATTATTGTTCTTTCATTAAATTCTAAACATTTCTGTTCTTACACCTCAATATTGATTTGGGTCATGTTCCCCTGGTCCTGTCTCTCCCTCCCTCCCGCTCTCTTTTGTTTAGCTGATAGTCTTCACTCCAAAGTCCTTGCTGCGTCACCCTGAAGCTCGGTCCAACTTTGATGAAATGCTGGCAGGTACAGTAGATTTGGGATCAGGGCTAGGGAGGAATGTCTTCTTTGGTAGGAGGGAAGATGTGACTGACAATTAGGCAAGGAAACTCTTGAAGTTCAACACAAGGTCACAAAGACAACTCTGCATGCCAGCCTTCCTAAAAGTTCTGTTACCTTCATAGGAACAGAGTCAGTTTTGGATGTCTGGGTCTTCTGTGCTAGGAAAAATTATCACCATCACTAAATGATACCCAGGGAAAGAGTTCACATGTAGCAAAATAGTTGGAGCTGTCATTTGTCTCTGACTCAGTCCTCAAGACCTTGGTTTAAGGTCATGAATTTTGTGATGATGTTCCTCCAACAGGCAGCGTAACACTTTGCTTTTACTTGGAGTTTCCTGTGAAGAAATACATGAACAGGGATTAGTGCTCCATTTCTACTTGCATTTGATAAAAGCTTTAAAGTTGGAGCCATAGTACCCCAACAATTATCATTAATGTTGATATTTTAAAAAAATCCTGTGGCTTCAAAGTATGGTTTCTGTCAACAAAATCAGGCCTTTATGGAAAAGATACCCTGCTATTAATTCTGCCTTTTGTAATCTTCCTCATATTTGTCCTGTTCCTCTTTTTTATAAACTCCTTGGAGCGGATTTTACAATGTATACTGATGTATAACAAAAAATAATAACCTCTACTGTTTTCCAGGCACTTACTTCCAGCGTGTCATCTCAGACACTAGTCTGGCAGCACAGAATCCAGAACAAGTCAAACGAGTTCTCTTCTGCACTGGTAAACTTTATTATGAACTTATTCGGGAGCGGAAGACACGGAATAAGGAAGCAGATGTGGCCATTACAAGGGTAGAGCAGGTAGGGCTTTTGTGGGAATGATATTGCTGACTTACAAAAGTAGGACCCCGGAATGCTTTTTGAGCTCTGAACAATAAGTATTTCGAAACTCACTAGAATTTTATAAACAAGAAGCTAAAGAATTCTATACTTGTATGCCAAATGATGAAGTCTTCCACTGGCAAAAGTAAAATTTAAGTATTAGGCATATTCTGGTCCTCAAGCTTTGTTTGGTGGACTACAGTTCTGAAGTAGAGTCAGGTTTTCTGCAATACTTTGCAGGTTTCTGACAGATGTCTGGTTCTGAAAAAAATCCTAAAAGGTTTGTGCAGCAAATATCTGAACAGGCTTATGAATTTTCTCTTCATTCCTCCTAGCAAATGAGCCAAGATGGAGGATAAAGTATGCATGATCTGACTTTGCCTGCAGAATATTTGGATTAGGCCCAACATATTGCTAAATGAAAGTCCTTCTTGGCCTTAACAACCTTTTAAATTTCTAATATGTTACTCAGTCCTTTTTTTTTAATTGTATAAGTATCTTATGGATTGAACACTTGTTTTTCCATTTTCCCATGGAGCTTGTAAACCAGACTGACTTTCCTATTACAATTTGTTTATAAAGTAGAAGGCTGAAAATCATTCATAATCAACCCAAGGCCTTTTCTTTTTAGCTGTCGCCATTCCCTTTTGACCTCCTGCTGAAGGAATTCCATAAATACCCCAATGCAGACCTAGTTTGGTGTCAAGAAGAGCACAAAAACCAAGGATATTATGATTATGTGAAACCTAGACTCCGCACAACCATTGACCGTGCAAAGCCAGTGTGGTAAGGCTTCTTCGGCTACTCTGATAGAAGAATAGGTATCAGCTGGTGCTCCATTCAAAATCCAAGAAAGAAATACATAGACTCCATTAATTAGAGAAAATATATCTTTTACTGGCAATCAAGTGGTAGCATCAAAGTAATTTTGAATCTGAGAAAATGAGTGCGTAAATCACATATACAAAGTGATGGCAATGTTCCCAACCATAATAGTTTACACTGTACATCCAATAAAAAGTTGTACACAACATCATGTGGGCATCTCCAGGTGATGATGAGGCCTCTGTCTGTTGACCTTGACATATTTTGAGAAAGAGCAGCACTTGCGCATAGCATAGGAAAGAAACATAGGCAAGAAACTCCCCCTCCCCATTCATACAGTTCTTTTTTGCAAAACCTCCAGCTTGCTTCCCATAACAATGTCCCTCCTGCTTCCCCCATTACTTATGACAGCTGAAAGATGCAAAGCAAAGGAAGGAAATCTTGCAAGCTGACATTCGGCCTTCCTGCAAAAGGGGCGTTAGCCCTTTAAAAGAAAAAGAATACAAGAAAAAAGAATACATGTAATACCACAGTACTATAATTTAGGGTTTGTCAGGATATTTAGTACGAAATGCTTTGATAAGAGTAGGAGCTTGAACATTCTTCTCATTCACCCATTTGGACTGGGAAGGAGGAAAATGTTTCCAGACAACCAAATATTGGAGTCAACCTCTTTGTTTCCTAGAATCCAACATTTCTTTAACTTCAAAATGTTGTTCACCTTCAATTAACAAACGCATGGGGGGATCGACCTGAGATGGTCTCAGGTCGGAGGTATGTTCAGGTTTTAATAAACTAACATGAAAGACAGGGTGGATTCGTCTGAGAGTTTTTGGTAATTTCAGTTGGACAGCCACGGGATTCACAGTTTGTTCAATTGGAAAAGGTCCGACATACTTAGATCCAAGCTTTTTTGACTTTTGTGTGGTCTTCAATTATCTGGTGGATAAGAAGACTTTATCTCCAACCTGATATTGTTTTTTGGAGCTCTCTTTTTGTTTGTAATTTTTTTATGAGCTTGATGAGCATCATCTAATGCTATACAGGTAACCGGCCACGTAAGGTGGAGTTGGGTTATCCACTCACTTAATGACTAAATGCTAGGTTTTTCTTGTGGAAGCTTGGGTATGGGTACAAAGTCTTGTCCCGAAGCCACTTTAAATGGAATAAACCCAGTACTATGAACTGAATTGTTATACGCTACCTCAGCGAATGGCAGTAGGTCCTCCCAATTATCTTGCTGATAATTGTTTTGTTTAAAGCATAATTGTTTTGTATAAAACATCATTGCTATGTTTTATATAGCATCTAAGATACTTTTCCAATGTCGAATTAGTTCTCTCACAAGTCCATTGGTTTGTGGGTGTTGGGCGGAGCTTAAGCCCTGGGCAGAGCCCAACAATTTCAGGAACTCCTTCCAAAAGTTTGAGGTAAACTGGACACCCCTATCTGAGATTATGCGTTCAGGTTACTATGTAACTTGTATATATGTAAAATAAATGGTTTAGCCAAAGTTTTCGCAGGTGGGATTTTTGTGCAAGGAATGAAGTGTACCAGTTTGGAAAACAAGTCTGTTACTATCCAAATAACCATTTCCCCCACTCTCAGGTAATTCCACTATAAAATCCATGGGAATTTCTTTCCATGGAGCAGTTGGTCTAGCTACATTTTGTAGCAAGCCTGCTGGTTTAACAGGAGGCTGTTTGGCTGAGGCACAGATAGGACACATAAGTTTCAATGTCCTTTTTCAAAGTAGGCCACCAAAATTGTGTTTTAATCATGTGTAAGGTTTTTACAAATCCAAAATGTCCAGCAGCTTTAGAGTCATCAGCTTGCTGTAATATTTGGTTTCTCAACTTTGCTGGTACATATAATTTGGCCCCCACCCTTGCCAATCCATCTCTAACCGTACAGTTATTTGATGAGCCAGGAACCAATCATCAAGTTTCAGAGCTTCTTTTAACTGTGCAGATAAATCATTTGATATGTCAATTTCCCCCTTTTTCTGGGCTCTGATAACCACTGGGGTCAACTGTTTGGTTGGGACAATAGGCCGGACCACTTCTGGGCGGGCACTATTATATTAAGGTAATCAAGATAAAGCATCCGCCATGAAGTTCTTCCCCCCTGGAATGTACTTCAATGAAAAATTAAAGCGTTTGAAGTACTACGCCCAGCGAACTTGTTTGGGAGACAGCTTCCGAGGCGTTTTCAGAGCCTTTAAATTTTTATGATCTGTGCACACCTCAAAGGGGTGTTTTGCCCCTTCTAGAAAATGCCTCCAGGTTAACAGAGCCCAGCAAACTGCAAAAGCTTTTTCCCAGATGTCCATCTTCTTTCAGTCTCAGTTAGTTTATGGGAGGAATATGCACACGGCTGCAGAGTCCTTGTCTTGTTTGCTTGAAGTAACACCGCCCCCACTGCTACGTCACTCACATCGGCCTGGATCTTCTAGCTCCCGCAGTGTCATCAAGTACAGTTTCGGTTTTGGGAGTTTCACTCCTGGCAAAATTTCAATACTACAATCTGTTGAGCGATGGGGGGGGGAAGCTCGCCCGAGGCCTTCTCACTGAATATCTTCTTTAAGTCCCAATATTCTTCAGGAATTTTCTCCTCCCCCCTCAGATTCTCCATGCCAGTGGAAGCCAGCTCTGTGTGATTTGGGGGTTTCTGTTGAGATTGCCCCTCCCCTTCTGGGGGTTGGTCAGTACATATATGCAGTGATCCTCTCCTCCAGTCAACTTGGGGGTTCCATTTCCAGAGCCAGGGCAAACCCGGTAATATGGGGCACTCCATCCCAGGGGCAACAATAAAACACAAAATCTATCTATGCTTCTCCACTGTCATTTCCATTGGTTCTGTTATGAAATGTGTAGGGCCGCTCCCGGCTACTGATCCATCCAGTTGGCAAAAGGCTATGAGCATTTTAAAAGTCTTTAGCCTTAAACCCATTTTCTCTACAACTTCTGAGCTGATTACACACCTTGTGCACCCTGAGTCTAACAAGGCCAACATTTCCTCTTGGGCTCCCAACATGGGTACCCTTCATCTCACTGGGATGGTCATAGGGCCCTTGTTTGGACTTACCAGCGCGTTGTCTTCCAATTTGGATTCACTCTCTTCAGAAGAGATTGGAGTTCCCAGCTCCTCTCCTTTCAGAGGGGCGATCTCTACAACCTCTTCAGCTTTAAGAGCTGTTTCGCAAGGTTTGACTGGAGTTTTTTCAGGTTTTCTTCCTCCTTCTGGCACTCCCTTTTTCTCCATCTTGGTAGACAGTCTGCAGCCCGGTGACCTTCCTTCCCACATCAGAAGCATGCAGTAGTCTTGGGTTTTGCCGCCGGCCCTCCCTTTTGAGGTTTTGAGGCTTCTCGGGTGGTGGGGGAGGACTTTCTCCAACCAAGGCCACCCCTGTGTCTGTTTCAGGTCAGATCAATTTCCACTTCTGCTGCCAGCATATACCATAGCTGCAGCTCACTGGGGTCCCTTCTGGCAATGCAGCTCTGACAAACATTTTTGTTTAACCCATCTTTAAAAGCTTCCATCAGGGCTCCCTGGGACCAGCCTCAAATATGACATGCCAGCTCTCTAAATTCCTGGGTTTAATGGGCCAATGATCTCCACCCTGATTTATGGTTTTCATCCTAATCCTAGCCTTATGTTCATTCAGCTAGTGGGTCTTCAAATCTGGCACGCGGTGCTGTCATGAACAGATCATAATTCATCAGCTGGGAAGCATTATCATTATGCAAAGTCACCATCCATTTTGCAGCTCTCCCTTCCAGAGCCAATCAAGTGGTAGCATCAAAGGATTCTGAAGCTGAGAAAATGAATGTGTAAATCTCATATACAAAGTGATGGCAACATTCCCAACCATAATAGTTTAAACTGTCCATTCAATAAAAATAGTTTAAACTGTCCATTCAATAAAAATTTGTATATAACGTCATGTGGGCCTCTCCAGGTGGTGATGAGGCCTCTGTCTGTTGACCTGGACATATTTTGATAAAGAGCAGCGCTTGCGCATAGCATAGGAAAGAAACATAAGAAACTTTTTCCCCCCCCAACTTATACAGTTCTTTTTTGTAAAACCTCCAGCTCGCTTCTCATGACAATGTCCCCCCTTCTTCCCCCCGTTACTTATGACAGCCGAAAGATGCAAAGCAAAGGAAGGAAATCTTGAAGGCTGACAATAGGTTTATATAATTGCTCTGGCACAATCAGTCTAATCCAAGTGAGAGCACAGGAGTGGTCTGTTCTAGGAAAAGAAGAAAAACATGCTGACACAGAAAGCCTCAATAGCCCAGGCTTTATTTTTGGGCACAAACATTCCCTAATAATCTGTACATACCAGTCAAATTTAACAATTTAAGCATGACTTAACATTTATTCCCAATGGAAAGCCAAATGGGTCACTGAACACCCAGACTTTGGAAGACAAATGATCCCACAAAAAAAGGATGCCAGGCTTTGAACTACCTCATCACTAATGGATAGTTTTCAATAGGATTCTCATCTCACATGGCATCTGCCAGGACTCTGTATAAATGAGGCCTAGCATCTTCCCCTCAGTGTGACTGGAATCAAATTGTAGATCATATTGTGATTAGCTGTAAGTTGAAGTCATATACAGTCCACGATTTTTTTTAATAGAAATGATGCTGCACTTCAATAGTTAGATGGGCTAGATATTAGTATTTGAACCCAGATCTTTTAACATGTAGATTTTATTGTGTTTTACTAATCTAGGTGAAATGTTAATATATTTCTAGTCCATTATTATATGCCATATACAGGAAGTAAGTAGGTAGGAGGTAGGTAGGTAGGTAGATAGATAGATAGATAGATAGATAGATAGATAGATAGATAGATAGATAGATAGATAGATAGATAGCACAAGCAGCAATTACAAGTAAGCAATTGTCTGTCTGCTTTTCTCCCTCTAGGTATGCTGGCCGAGAACCTGCTGCTGCCCCAGCAACAGGCAACAAAAAGAATCACTTAACCGAACTGCAGCGTTTGCTGGACACGGCCTTCAACCTCGACTCTTTCAAGGGCTTGTCTTAGATGCATCTGGACCTTAGTTCTGTCCCAACACCCTGTGTTTATGGTGTTTCTATCTATCATTTTTTTCTGTGTCTTTAACTACAGACTTGTAGGCTAACTTAAAGAGCTTGTTATTAACCTCTTCCTGCTGTTAAAAGAAGTGCCCCATCAAAACAATCCCTGTCTGAATATTTGTGTTAAGGTTTCTGAGGGTTGCTGCATCTTCTGGATTCATTCCTGCACAAACCCCTGGGTTTACCTTGCTCCATTGCTCCAGGATGAGAGCTTCGAAAGGACTAATATTGGCCTTCCAAAGAACCCTTGGTAGTGGGTGGTATGGTGGATTCTAGTTAATGCCTGATTCTTGACTTTAATCCGAAAATTAATCTGGAGCTGGCACTGCTTTGTGACAAATTATGATTTTCATCCCCCATTGCACTATTCAAGGTGCGTGTGAGCTGGTATTGAACTTGATTTTGGTGACAATATTACCTTTTAACAATATTCCATAACTCTGACACTGAAAATCCTGGGCTCACACTGTTTTAGTGCTGTTATTTAACAATTAGTATTGTCTTCACTAGGTGTACCTCTTTGAGGATATTTTATGGAAATCTTGTTTCTTTTCATGAAGGAAGCAGGATAATCTGCAAGGCACAGACTTAGGTGTTTGTTCTATCAAACTGTAACTCTTACTAATTCAAATCATATCCTGGATGAGGGCCTGTTTGAATCTTGGCATCTAATATTTTTTTAACATGGTCACCATAACCATAACTATATGGGCCTTCAATTTAATCTAGCTTTTGGCTCTGACTCAGTATCTAGAAAAGAACATACCTAAAAAATCTGAAAATTCATTGGGTTCCAATGTCCCTGCTAAGAAACTTAGCTCTCTCTTTGTTTTGTCATTTTATATACCAGTAAAAGTTCTTTCATTAGAGATTCTGTTCTGTCTCTTGAACAGAATTTTTTCCCCCACTCTATATTCATTGTCCCATTTCCCCCTGAATTTTAGGCAAAAGTGTGTAACTTTTGTTTTACACTAATTTAATTTAGAAGATATAATTCTTTCACAGGATTTAACTTATAGATATAACAGTATTTTAAGAAGTACTTGTGTACATGGGAGTGACACATTTCAAAAGTCTGAAAATCCATTTTTGGCCTGTATAATTCTTTAATTTGAAGAAAGTTAGATCATAACTTGTGTCATGCCACTGACATAGTCACAAATAATTTTTCAGTCATGGTTTCTATTATGCATAAGGGTTTCTCTACATGTGGATACATGGGTCAATACACATACATACACATGTTATTTGCTGAAATATTTATATGTAAGATACTTTAAGTATTATGGGCATAAACTGTAAGCAGAGGTTACATTGTGTGCTCTTCTGATTGGGGAAATAACTCATATTGTCTTACATTTTTGATGGGTGAAATCAGTTACACTTGAGAGATTAAAAAAGTTGGGAAGTAGTTCCCAACATCCATTCTGTGAGTGTTCCCAGTTTGGTTTGTCCCTATCTTGTGTCTTGGAGGCTTCCCAGGTGCCGAGTTTCCTTGGCTTTTCAGCACATACTTTTCTATCTAAAACAAGATTCTTAAGGTAGAAGCCTTCTAAGAGCACTGAAGAGATTCCACCTAAATCTGAAAATTTCTACTTAATTAAAGCACACAATGGAAAATGTAGATTGGCTTTACTTGTGCTAGTGTTCCCTCTCATCCACCTAAAATCCAGAGCTCAAGAAATATCACTGGGCAATGGAAGCACATTTATCCTTTGTGGCAGGGACTGCTAATGAGCTCCTTTTACTCATTCAGGAACTGATGGTGGCTTCCAAGTAACTGCTGTTGTCTGCCTACAATAAAATATACCTCACTGCTTTGGCAGAGGACAACAGCAGAAGACATTCTTGGCCAAAAATCTTCTCTTGCATCCAGTAGTTCCCACTCTGGACTTGACATGTAGTTTTGCTTTTTCATTCTATCTGTGTTTTGCTTTGACTTTCTGAACCTCTAAATGGTATGATCATCTTCTATATCAGCATTCCATACCTCCAACAGTACACGCATACACAAAGACTGTGCATGTCTTGAAAATCATTTACAAGAAATGGTTCAGATCTTGCACAAGCCCAGTATGTTGCTACTGTTTGTTAAACCCTCCTATCTTTTTCAAGCTTTCACATACAAGCTTGAGACAAAGATGTGACTTATTTAAGAGGATAATCCTCAGTGAGTTGAATGCTCTTTTTTCAAACTTGCATAGATCCTTGAAAAAAAAAAGATAGGCGAGGTTAAGGAATAGCAGAGAAGAGCTGTGTTCTTGCCAGCTCCAGAGTACTTCTGAATCATGTTCAGACCATACACAGCCCAGAAAAAAACAGGAGATTCTTGGTTGCTGCCTTAAGTGTTATATATCCAACATGGGTTCCATCTAGTTAATAGGGCAGCTTCTGTCATGTCACCTCTTGTGTGGGCTGTCAGCCACACAGCCCACACAAGAGGTGAGCTACCTAATGAAGACTTTATATGTATCTGTGTTGCTTTGCTAACGCAAGCAGCACATTCCAAGCAATTTCTACCATTGAGACACTTAGGCTTTCAAGGGTATGGTTGTATGATTATTTCAAGTGATGTTATGGTGAGAAAAGAAATAAAAATGCTGGTGTGCCTAACTTTTGCCAAAACTGGTAAGAGATAAGTTTTTTTTCTGGCCCAGTTCCGTTCTGGATCTTCCTGTTACCTCCCAGCCTGATTTATTTATTTTGATTTTAAAACAAAATCAAACTGAGATGTGTTTGGCTTATATAATAAAGCCTGATCTTCTGGCTTAGAATGTGTCCAGCTGGCTTAGTTGTCTGATTTACTCAGATCAGGACAGCCTGATCTACCTTTCTGGCCATATGGAATGAACTTGGGTAAGGGGCTGTTCAGACCATAACTTTGCAGACTCAGAGCTGAGAGCAGGGAAGGCAGTATTGTAGGCTAGTGACATGTCCCAGCTGGTGTTTAAAGAGCCCTCTTCTATACTGGAAACAGCTCATCTTCAAACAATCTAGCTGAAAGCACTTGCAGCATTCTGAAGGTATCCTTGTACATAAGGGCTGTATCTTAATTGCTCACAGAAGCAGAATTGCTACCCATTCAGTATGGATGTTGAATTGTACTTCTTTTAAAGCTCGTGTGCCTCTTTTAAAGTCCAGAAATGTTAAAGTCTAATCCTTAATCAGAACTATAAAAAGCTGGCCAAAGCAAAAGCAAGTGTACAACCAATTGTCCTATAAATTGTCATCAAAAGAATTTTAGTTGGCTATAACCATAAAGTAAAGGAACTGTGTCTCAAGGCAGCTATTTCATCAGCGGAAGACTTGAATTGCAAAAAAGGCTCAGTAGGTCTGCAACCTACTGTGCTTAATAGAGTCAGAATCTTTAATGGGATGAATTTCAAATTTCTGCCATGGAACTGCAAATCCAATGTTCTGCCTTTCTGTAATGCTGTATAGCTATCAAGCACAGAAATTTGCTTATTTTAATTTCATCTATACTTGTGGAAATTGACACTAATACATTATGACTCAGTTTGATGCAAATTAAACTACAATTGATGCTATTGTTGATAACTTGCCCTCAATTGAGAAATAGTTTTAACACAAGCTTATAAATATGCTAGTTTTGACAACAAAACTGATTTCATTGGCATTTTCTCCCTTTCCCATGTCAGGAAATTTAAGGTTGTACTTCTTGTGATCATATGCAAATATCAGCAAATAGATAGTAATCTCCAGCTTCTGAAAACCAGAAGCTTTAATCTTTTGGCAAAACATACTACTGTAATCTGTTAAGATGAAATTGCTGGAGAAAAGATTTCTGCAACTGTTTAGGCAAAAGGCTTGAATAGTTCCAGCAAGATTATTTTTGTTTGGACTGCAGCATAGAAAGCAGATGTATACTTTATCTGTGCTTTGATATCTTCCCCCACCGGTCAGGAGACAGCACAGGTGCTAACTAAAAAGCATGTGTAACCAAACGTGTGGGCTGGCCTTCCAGTGGGGTTTGCAGATTGAAAAAAAAAATTGAAAATGTGTTCTCTTTGCAAATAGTGAATGGTTCAGTTTGTCCTTGGTAGAGAAGCAGGAGCAGTGGTAAGTTGTTTATTGATCTTCAAAAACTCTTTTCCTTTTATTTGTTTGAAGGTACTTTTCATTATATGGTGTTTGACATGATTGGGGATAAGCCCAAAACACTGCATTTCTTCTTCATCTGACCACCTTAATCATTCCAATGTATTCATGTTAAGTGCAGTCCAGATTTAATGCTGCATTTACACTACTTTCTCTGAAAGTATGAGCTTGGAAAACCTGCACTTTTAAGTCTTGTCTCACTTGGGGATTTCCGATAAGGGTCACTTTCTTAGCATATTTTTTCCTTCTCCATTTTAAGACATCTCTAACAATTTGCCAAGTGAGTTTGCAAAGATCAGAAATGCATTTTTAAATCTTATTAATCCAGCAAGAACAGAGAACAATGCAACAGTGTCAAACTGAGCTGTGTGCATGCAGGATAGTTTATGAGAACAGAATTTGAGAAGCACCATGGTTATCACACCATGAAATAGTATATGCACCTTGTAAGTTACCCTGAAATGACATCTCAGTAGGCTCTCTTATGTAATTGTTAGAATAAAGCACTGCATTCAGTTCCCTGTGGATTTTATCATTGTTCCCTTGTCTAGTTTTGAAGATGTAGATCTGGAGCAACTTACTGTTGCAGAAGCAGAATTATGGTACCCCAAAATCATAAGTCTGGTAGCATGTTTTCAGACTTAACAAAATAGTCTGCTATCTGCCAAAGTAAGCTACAATTCAGGAAAACCCACACCTTTATTCTGGAAAGATGCTACCAAATGATTTCTGATCTTTTCTCTACCAGTGGCCTTCAAGGAAATATAAGGAATGACAGCCAGCATGGTCAGTAACTAAGAATTCTGGAAGCTTGTAGATTAACAACTGGAGAATTCAGACTAAAGAAGACTAACTTAGTTATAATATGTAATCTAATGTACCCAGATTTTTGTATTTCATATCTGTCAGTTGCATCAAAGAAGTATAATGGTTGTCTAATTCTGGAGAAATATTTTATTGCAAGGAGGTCCTTGCAATGTTCCATTCATCTTACAGTTTCCATGACTCTGACCTTTCCCAAAATTGTGTCCTTTGGATGATTTGGTCTATATCAGGATTTCCAAAGTCCTGGGCTGCGGCCCAGTACTGGACTGCAGCCTATTAGGAACTGAACCATGCAAGCGATGGACGAGCATGTACACACACAGCTCCATTTGTTTGAGTGGCAGGCACTCCCACGTGTACAAAACTCCATTCTGCTGTTCACACAAATGGAGCTGCATGCATCTGCCACTCACAGAGAACCATTTCTTGTCGTTGCCCCCCTACCTCAGTCTGCAAAGTTGGAAAGGTTAGGGATCACTGGTATATATTCCCTTCCATTTTCAAGTTTTCCAAAAGCTGGAATTAATGGAAGTCTGCCTCAAATATTCTGAAGGCACCTGGTTTAAGAAAAACTTGGTTCTCACCTTGCAGGAATAGATACATTAATTTGGGCTGCAGTACAGAGTGGGTACTTAACTTTTTGAAAATGTCTAGACCTGGAAGATACTTTCTGTGTCAAGTTGTTAGCTCCAAATCGTCTTTAAAGTGCTAATGTATTTTATTGAAGCAGATCTGATCCTCACATAATTGTATGTATGTATTAATGATGCACTAGATGGCAGCAGATTCTTAGCACAGAGGAAAGACAATATCTTTTATCAGACCAAACATTACTTTAGAATGTACTGCAGCAAATACTTAGTTCTATAGGGGATTTCAACTGAAACAAATCCTCAGAGCATAGCAAGTGTGTTCCCATCATAGAAAAAATCAAAATGTTCCAGTATGGAAAAAGCTGCAGATAATTCTAACATTTTTCTCATTAATTTGCTATGGGAGAAATTACATAAGTTTTCTATTTATTATGAACAATAATAAAGGACAATTTAACTACCCAATTGTAACTACTGAAAAAATTAGGATTTTTATAAACAGTAGTGGAATTCAAATTTTTTAACTACCAGTTCTATGGGCGTGGCAGGGGAAGGATGCTATAAAATCTCCAGTCAGAGGTGGTATTTGCCGGTTCTCTGAACTACTCAAAATTTCCGCTACCAGTTCTCCAGAACTGGTCAGAACCTGCTGAATACCACCTCTGCTTATAAAGTATAACTGCTGGCTATTAACTACCTATAAGAAACCAAATATTGTTTTTTGATGAAGAAACTTTAAAAATGACAGCTAGATAACATAAGAAACAAGTCTAGCCTTTGAAAATATTTGTTCTCTATGTTCTAAAAGGTAACACAAGTTATCTGAGTTAAGTAGGTATGAAGAATTACACTCTCTTAAAAAAGGACAATCTCAGGACTTCCAAGACACATGGCGGGAACTGTTTATAATTTTAGAATTGGGGTTATATACATGAGCAAGCATTACAGATAATTACTGATGGCACATCTGCCTCTGTACCTTCAGACAGTGCTCACAAAGTAGCAATTATACAATACAGGATGTAGACTAAATTGAGTAGATGGAGTCTTCCCTGGCTGCAGTAGAGTATTAAATTCTTTCAGTCTAGTAATTCACTGGAAAGCTGGAACATGACCACTGAAGTAAAAACAAAGATAGAGAAAGCTTGAACAGCTTTCTTCAAAATGAAAAAGGTCTGCAGTCACAACATAAGCCTAAGATTGAAAATCAGGCTTGTCAGATGTTACATCTCCTCCATGCTGCTTCGAGAGTCCAGCATTGAGATATGATTCCACCCTCTGATGTCATAGAGCTGAATCTGCCACTATAAAAAGCCAGCCCCTGCTGAGACCCCCAGCTTTTTGACTCGGCTCTTTTGACATTAAGAGCTAATGTCTCTGGAGCTAATAGTATAGTCATCTCCTTCTTAGCTACAAAAAAAAGGAAAAAGTTAACAAGATAATGTCAATGCAACTCCCAGGGACCCAGTAGAGCTACGCTCACAGGGAGAGCAGGGACCTTCTCTCCTGCGCCAGTCAGCTGTCCCAGCAGGGCATTGACCATTAACAGCAAGTGCGGCCTGGGAGAGAGCCGTGGAAGCTCCCACGCCACTTCTACGAGGCACGCCACTTGAAAATCAGACTTGTCAGATGTTACATCTTTTCTATCCTGCTTTACGGAGTGGAGAGTTGGTCTCTGACAGAAAACCAGTTGAAGAGACTAGAAGCGTTTGAAATGTGGATTTATAGGTGGCTATTACATATAAGCTGGGTTGACAAAATCAGAAATGAGGAGGTGATAAGCCGCCTGGGAAGCCAAGGGAAATAATCAAAACCATAAAAAAGCAAAAGTTAGAATATTTTGGACATGTGGTGAGACACCTGAAAAAATACGGCATTCTTCACTTAATCCTCCAGGGAAAGATTGAAGGCAAACAAGATCTAGCTAGAAGAAGAACATCATGGCTTCAAAATCTAAGGGACTGATTTGGACAAAACTCAGCAGCACTTTTCATGTGGCTGTTGATAAAAATAGGGTTGCCAATGTGATCAGCAATGTCTGATGACAGATATGGCACAAGAAGAAGAAGACATCATTCTGGGAAATAGGTAAAGGATCACGGACAGTAATCCCAACTCTGGTGGGATTGATCCAGGTGTTGTGGAACGCCCCTCTTCCAGGGACATCTGTGAGAGTTTGCTCCTTCCTCTGGTGATAGCATTAGTGACATATCAGGAAGCTTTCAGAGGTCATAGGAAAGGCCTGGCTCTTCCCTTGATGGACTGTTCTCTCTCTTTTTCTCTTGAAATAACTTTATTAGATATTCCAAATAGAAACAAAAACTAATAATTCAGATAGAAAAGAGGGGGGGGGGAGTGAAGAATGAAAAAAAGAAAGACTCAAAAGTCCAGAAAGCAAAAGGAATGACTTCCATCTTTCTTTTAGAACAGATATAAGTATTTGTTAAGGGACGTGGTGGCTCAATGGCTAAAATGTTGAGCTTGTCAATCAAAAAGGTCGGCAGTTCAGTAGTCCGAATCCTTAGCGCCACATAATGAAGTGAGCTCCCATTACTTGTCCCAGCTTCTGCCAACCTAGCAGTTCAAAAGCATGTAAAAATGCAAGTAGAAATATCGGGACTACTTTGGTGAGAAGATAATGTTCTGTGCACCTTCGGTGTTTAGTAATGCCAGTTGTCAGGGTTCCGGTGATTACCCTAATTAAATCACATGACCACGGAGACATCTTCGGACTGCGCTGGCTCTTTGGCTTTGTAATGAAGATGAGCACTGCCCCCCAGAGCCGAAAATGACTAGCATGTATGTGCAAGGGGAACCTTTACCTTTAAGTATTTGTACTAAGCTCTCACTTTATGTTTACATCATTACTTTGATTTTTTTTCCTATTACCTACTATTTTTCCTTGTCATAAAATCTGAATGTTACCATTTTCACTTTTTTCTGTTTCACATACAAAGCCCTTCCAGAAAGGGCTTTACAATCAACATTAAAACTAGTTGATGTTGTCAGTCAAAGCTGCCAATTTTACCATCTTGCCGATATCATCGACTTTACTATCCATTCTTTTTCTGTAATGTCAGATGGTTGCTTCCTCAATTGAGGATTCAGAAGCACTCAAGATCATTTCACTGGAGTTTTCTTGACTATCTGGGTGAAACTTCCAAAGCACCCATGAGACTCCAGCCAGCCTTGGTGCCGAGAATCTTTCCATCTTCATTACATCCTGGGGAATGTTTTAAGGTGACACCAGGACTCTTGTCTTACCCAGATTTGAACAAGGGCCTTTTATGAGTCGTGTTGGTGCAATGGTTAGAATGCATTATTACAAGCTAATTCTGCTGACTGCCAGCATTTTGGCAATTTGATTCTCACCAGCTAAAAACTGACTCAGCCTTCCATCCTTCTGAAATTGGTAAAATGAGGACCTGAATAGTTAGAGGCAATATGTTGATTCTGTAAACTGCTTAGGGCTGTAAATTACTGTGAAACAGTATGTAAGTCTAAGTGCTGTTGCTATTATATTATTCTGGTCCTCTGTAACAGTATCTCCAGTACAAAAACTGAAGGTGACTCCTGTACTATCACTCTTCCAGTGTTAACCAACAAAAATCAATATAATTAATATAATATAACATAAGTTCAATGAAGCCAAGTGGAGGCAGATTGAAAAGCTGGAGGTCAATTTGAGGAGCAACTCAAAGACAATGATGGCAGTGTTGCAGAGCCAAAGAAACCCCAGAACCAGGATGCCCTCTGAGAGAAGTCATGATCTCTGGTGATCCTTCGAGTTGCCCCTGAAGGCATTGGGAAGGCTGACACATGCACATGTCTCAACTCTTGACAACACATCAACTTCTTCTTTTATCACTGACTATCTGGAACTGTCCCCTCAAGTTTATTGTTCATGAACACTGTGGGCAATGTGACAGCTGGGATATGATTCTGGGGTGCAAAAGGGCAACAAACAGCTTCCAGGTAGAGAAGGACAATGTGTAAGATTCCTCCCTGAAATATTATTTCACAGCCATTGAGATCTTCGCCAGCTGCACCAGGTGGAGAAACTGGTTGGATTGGGGCGGGGAACCAGCCAGGGATTCAACATGCTTAAAAAGCTGTCAGTTTGGGAACCTGGCACATCCAAGGATAAAGAAAGGTGGTGCAGTAACCCTGTGGTTGCCACGGCAACAGCCCAACAGCTGTTAGGCTGATTGGTTTGTAGTTTCCTGGCTTTGTTTTTTTCTTTTTTGAAGATGGGAACCACATTCAGCTCTTTGCCAGACCTCTGGTAGTTCCCTCTTAGTCCTCTGGTGCTCCAGGATTTTTGAAAGATGTGGTAGAGTGGTTCTGAGATGACATCCGCCAGCTCCTTTAGAACTCTGGGATGTAATCCATCAGGTCCCAGTGATTTGTATTCATCAAGATCAGATTGTATTCTACTACTATTTTTTTTTCTTATTTTAACTTTTATTTCTAATCCATCTTTTACAGCTATGTTTTTGGTAAGCTGAGCTATAATTGCTTTTTGCGTGAAGACCGATGCAAGACCATACCTAGAGTACTGCATCCAGTTTTGGTCTGCAAAGAATGAGTAAAGCAGCCTTGCTTTCTCTGTGTTTCCTGTTTCTTTATACTTGTCCTTTTTGCCTTTCAATTTGTCAGAGAGATCTTTGTGCAACCATGCTGGTTTCTTCCTGGATTTCTTGTTTTTTTTTCTCAGTGGTATTATGCTGGTCTGGGCTTTTATGATCATATTTTTCAGAGTTTCCCAAGATTCTTGAGTTGTTTTCCCTTTAGGATATTCATCCAAAGATGAATGTTTCCCAAATTCTCTCTGAGTTTATTTAAGTCAACTGTTTTAAAATATAAGATTCTGGTATCATTATGTTCTATTGCTTGTGTTTGCATTATTTTGAATTCTAGTATGACATGGTTACTCTCACCCAAAGTTCCTGTGATTTCAACTGCCTCTATAACTTATTCTCTGTTTGTAAAAATTAAGTCCAGTATGGTTCTCCTTCTAGTTTCCTCCTGTACCTTTTGGACAACAAAGTTGTCAGCTAGGTTAGGAACTTATTGTTGTGGCCTGTCATCTGCCAGCAGAGCTGGCAGTAGATTCAGACAGTGAGGAGGTTGGGGAGGAACTCAGTCCTGGAGTCTGGGGAAAGCTCTGATGAATGCTCTGCTTTGGAAGCAGAGATAGGGCCAGGGCCTTCTGACATTTCCCAGCCGCCTACGGAAAGGGAGATAAGTGGGGAAGAAGAAGAACTGGAGCCTGTTCCAGATGCACATATGCACAGAGCTGTCAGGAAAGGAGAACAATTAAGGAACAGGGGCCAACTTGGAAGGAAAGGCACATGTGGACACTGAATGGCCCCTCCCTGGAAAATAAATAGAAGCAAAAGGAGAGTGGTGGTTGCAGGATACAATTAGTTCATATTTCTTTTGGAAGATTTGCTTATCAGAGTTTAGGCCTCACAGACTCCTTGCCAGTTATTTAATTTACAGCTTTGCTACTGGAAGCTATCAGGCTGGCACTATCCAAGGACTGATAAGATCTGCCCTTGCAATTAATCCTTGGGAGGGTTATTGCCGAGACTTTTCTGTGTGAATTCCATGAATTCACAGTAACTAAATAAAGAGGGTTTTTTCAGGACAAGGAGTCTGTTCCTTGGTTCTCCTAAGCCTGAGTCAGAACCAGTGGTGGGATTCAAAAAATTTTTACTACCAGTTCTGTGGGTGTGGCTTGTTTGATGGGTATGGCTTGGTGGTCATGTGACTGGGTGGGCGTGGCCAACTTGGCAAGGTGGTGCAGCACCTTGCTGTGAGTGACATCGGGTTGGCCTTGCCCAGTCACATGATCGATGCTGCAGAGATGGTGTTTTCCTATGTACCTCCCCCCCCCGCCCTTGGGCTGACAAAAAAAAGAGCCCAGCTAAAGATCACGACTACCTGCCTAGTCTTCCTGCTGAATGATTTTTGTTTTGGGGTAGTTTTTGTTTTGTTTTTTGCCAGAAGCCCTTCAGAGATAAATTTGCACCACCAAATCTTACTGTACCTCATTGTTGCAGCACTGTCTGTTGCTGCTGCGGGCACTGCTGTGGCTATCTGGCTTCCCAAGAAAAGAACTGCACCAGCTTAGGACGACTCTGAGGAGCAAGAGAGGAAGCCAAGGCACTCACCTCATAGCAGTCAACTTCGCTCTATCTTGCTCTGGTTTAGCGCTCCTGGCGTGCACAAGGAACGTGAAGGGAGGCAGACACCACATGGATGTATTTTAAAAGTCAGAGAACTTTGCCCAAAACTTCTTGTGAATTCAGGGGCTATAACTCTCCAAATGATGAGTTGGTGGAGATCTAACAAAATGTCTTCCAGCTCTTAAAGATCAACTTTAAGAGTGCCCCATGAAAGAAGCCGAGAACGAGAGCAAAAGTAGCAGCAGCAGGGGCGATGGGCTTGTGATGGGTCCCTCCACAGTCCCCTCCTGGGTGACAGCTAGAGCTTCAGCACCTTGTTTCCTCAGAGGTGCGGTGTCTGCCTCCCTTCATGTGTGTGGAGGGACACACATGCCCATCACCCCTGCCACCAGTACATTTGCTCTCGGTTCTCAGCCTTTAAGTGGTCCTGGGACATCTGCCTATTTGCCTGCGCGTCTGCCAGGAGAAGGAAGAAAACGTGCTCTGGGAGGGTGAGGAGGTGGGCAGCTGGATGTCCTGGGCAGCTGCACATGCACACTGCATGTGTAGCAGCTGCACATCCAATACAGCTGCACACGCAGTACAGCAGCCCTGGGACATCCATCCGAGCTGTGCCACGGCCGCCACATGGTAGGGAAAGCGAGGAGAGTGACGGGCAAGTGAGCAACTGAGTGACCAGATGACCAGATTGAGGGCATGGCCAGCCAGGAGTCGCCACGGGTTCGGCGGTCCATGCCAAATCACCACTACCAGTTCGCCCGAATACCACCTCTGGTCAGAACACTTGATTTCTCACTTGGTGCAGAATTCGTCTTCCAATTGATGCAGGGTAATTGAAGTCCCCCTTTACTATTGTAGTCCTAACATATATTTGTTAGTTGGTTAGCAAAAAGGACATCTATTTTTTTCTGCTGATTGGGTAGCCTATAGTATACACTTATGGCCATGTCATTCTGTTTTTATTTTATATTGACCCATATGTATTTAGGAAGTTTTTGTCTTTGGTTTCATGCATTTCTGTAGCAATATAGTGGTAGGACATCCTGGCTTAAAGGACTTCACCTGTTGAATCTCCCACCAGTTCCATATTGTCAAGCCCTTACCTGTCTTTTGAGGAAAAAGCTTTTCCTAACTTGGTGCCAGGTATGGTGGACTTCAGCTCCCATTATCCCTGGTCAGCCCAGGCAGATGGTGTCCCTCACTTGCTTTTAGCACCAGCATGGTGTCGGTGTTGTACTTCACTCTTGAAGACCAAGGTGAAGTCCTTAGTAGACCATACAGATGATTAGGTCATCTGGAGTCAGCCTCTCTCAGTCAAACCCAATTCCCAATGTTTCCTCTATGGAACTACACCTTCCCTTCAGCTCCCCAGAGTTCTGAGAATGTGTATGTTTGTGTGTCATGCATACATCGTGAATAAAAAATAAAGTCAGGGTAAAGACCCTGTGGATCTCTGCATGTAACTGGCATCTCTCTGCATTTTTCATCACACATTGGACTACTGCAGATTGTAACTTCTAGAAGGCAATACACTCACCTTTCCTGCTTGAATACCCAGCTAGAATTCAGAAGGAGTCTGAAAGCATCATTTTGAATTAACAAATATTTTTACGAAGGATATGCTTGTGCTTTTTATTGAAACAAATTAGTCAGAAAAGACTGGATTTTGTTTACCATAGATTACTGATTGTCCTCCTACGGTAATAGTAAGCTGCTGTTCTTAGTTCAACTGCTCCAAGAGTTGGAGCATCTGCACACTATTAAATAGAATTCTCTGGGGAATTTAGGTTTCTATGAAAAAGGACCAGCTCAGCATCCTCTTTCTGATGGTGGCAAGCAGATACCCATCAGAAGCTCCAAAGCAAAGCAGGGAACTTCCATTTCAGAGAAATTGGTATTTAGAAGCTCCTGGAGATCCTACATGGCTATTACAATTGCAACCCACTACAAGATTCCTACTCCTTCTCTTCCTCCCTTAAGTTGTCTCCTTCCTCTCATTTCTTGTGGGCTAGTATGACTTGACACCAGATGGCCCCAGCTGAGTTCTTGCTGTCACTGCTGGGGGCAGCTAGAGCAGCTATCAGTATATGGGGGAAGAAGCTTTGGAAGGCTGTTCCTTCAGAAGGTAGCTTCAAGATGACTAAGAGTCCTCGCCTCTGCTTACACGTGGGCTAAGCTTTGATTCAGCCCTTCAGAGTAGATAATGTTTTGCTTTCTCAAGTGGAACAAGTTAAGCAGAGCTGTAGGAGGTGAGAAGAATCAATGGTGGCAATTAAGACTTGTGTAACTAATGGTTTCTCTTGCTTCCCTGAGGCATGGGAATAGCTTTCACTGTAGTAGGGATTCCTAGTATCCAACCACAAAAGCAGCCGTGTTCACAAGTGGCATATTGTCCATCTACTGTGGAAAAGGTGGCTTGATAAGCATGGGAAACTGAGATTTTAAATCAGCCAAGAATTCCTGTATCACCACAGTAAAGGAATTGAGGATCCCATCTGCATCACTTAATAACAAACCAGTAAATAATATTGGGACACTTGAGATACTGTCTTATGAGCAGGAAGAACCACATCCAAGTCCACTCTCAGCATGGACATTCAGGGGGCAATCTTGAGCCAACCTATCTCACTCACTCCAACCTATCCCACAAGTTGCCAACATCAGGATAACAAGTAGAGAAGGCAAAGCAAGCAGAGCAAAGCAAGCTTTGGGGACTCAGTCCAATCTGTTTACTAGCAGTGGTATCTATATCTTCTTCAGAGTAGTATATATAGTAGCAATGGCATCTATAAAGTAGCATATGTAGCAGATAACATGTTATTTTCAGGATAACAAATAGTATATCTAGGCATCTATATTTTCTTCAGAGTAACAAACAGTATCACTACCTAAGCATCTTTCTGCTTTCCATATTGTCTCCACGTATGCTCATTGAGTTTGTCTACATCTTGGGATATAGGACTGAGGGTAGGAGGGATCTAATGGACAATTGGCAATCTCTGAGTGGCTCTCCAGCTGCCTCTTCCAGCTGGGATAATACATTGGGGAAATTGAGGGAGATTTATTTTCTTCCACAACCCTCAGCCAGATCTGGTCTAATTTTCAAACTTAACTTTCTTTTTCTTCCTCACCATAGATTTAAAGTGGTCTTTTTTAGTTCATATGTATAGGGTTATTATGCTGATAGATAGAATCCTGACCCTTTCATATAATTTATATTTATCATTCTATTAGGCTGGAAAAAATAAAAATGAAGGGTAATTCCACCCTGATAAACTACCTTGAATTCCTGGAGGACAGGCAATAAATAAGCCTATCAAAGCAGTGAGAAATATCTAGAGAATGTCAGGTAGGGCCTCATATGTGCTTTTTCAAAAGGCAACTGGATTTTCTTTATTTTTCCTTGAAGATGTTTCACTTATCATCCAAGAAGCTTATTCTGAAGAACTGAAAAAGTTTCTTGGATGAGAAGTGAATCTTCAAGCAAAAACAAAGAAAGTCCAGTTTTCTCTTGATTTTTAAAAGCACCTTTGGGACAACAATGATTTGGATGACTAAGAAACTCCATAAACATTCAAGTTTGGACTGTTTCAAATAGTGGCAGATATGTTACCCAAGTAGTTTTGAAACACCCTAATAGAAATTATTATTTTATTTACCACATTAAAAAAATATTCTCTATTTTTAAAAGAAAAATAGAAGTCTCAGAAGAGCAGTTGTGTTTGTTCAACATACCTACGCATGCTTAGCTTAATTATGGTTTACTCAGTTAATATAATTATCAGAATTTCACCTAAGATAGTGATATAATCCCATCCTGCATGTGAGATCTGCACAATATACTAATCTAAAATGAGGTTATATAAAAGCCAGTTTGGTATAGTAGATAAAGTGCTGGATTAGAAATTGGGAGATTGTTGGTCCTGCCGTAGGCATGGAAGCTGGCTGGATTACTTTGGGCCAGTTACTCTCTCTCATTCCTAGGAAGAAGGCAGTGGGAAGCCATTTCTAAAAATGTTGCAAAGAAAACTGCACCTACTTGTCCCTGTAATCTCCTGGAATCAGGGTTGACTTGATGGGCTGTAGCAACAACGAGTTGTGTTAAGTACATTCAGCCAGTAATATGTACGTGTACTCAGAACTAATCCTACTGAGTCCAACAGCATATATTAGCATGCACAGCTAATGTATAAGCATAAAAGTATAATAGTTTTAGATTCCTCTTCCAGTTGTGAATTTCATAGCAGGAAAACCTTAAAGAGATTTTAACATGGGTATTATCACCTGTGGCATTTGTCCATTTTTTTTCTCACCTCACTATTTACAGTTTTTAAATCTTAACTGTGGATGTAATTCAGGATTTGTATTTTATCAATTAACAAAGTTGGCTGTAATCTATACATTGGTTAATCTTTAAAATTCTTTTTTTAAATACATTTTTTATTTTTGTTTCAACAAACATATCATTGTGTGAACAGAGTGTTACATTTGAGAATAAATGACAATAATTTCATATTTAATACTTTTGACATTCTTATATAGTTTGATTTTAATATATTTATTTTGTTAAATTATCAATCTTAATTATTAAATATTACCATGTGTTATCACTTCTTTTATTAGATAGACAGATAGATAGATATTAATAGTTGTATTTGCAATGTTTAACAAATTATTTAATTCTAATAACCATTCATAAATTCATATTAATTTCTATTTTCTATTATTTATCCCCTTTTTGATTCTTGGTTGTACCACTACTATATTTAAGGCAAAATCCCTTTCTAGTCTCTTTTTAATACAAACAACATAATATCAATCCTATTTACATTTAGCAAGTTATACAATTCTAATAATAATATGATTACTATTATCTTATGCAATATTTCACTAAATTATTTTTATTACCATCAGATTCCATATGTCATTTTTTCCTACAATAAAAGATTAATGTTCATGTTTATTACAATTAGCAATTATATATCCTAAGTAATAATACTCACATTTATGTGAAATCATAATATTTCTTCCCTTTTAGCCATCATCTTTCACAATAAATCTTTAATTAATCGCTTCCTAGCTTGTCTCCCATTATCTATCATTTTTTGACCATTCCTCTTCATCATTCTTCCCTTCTCTGTTTTGTTCCATTGTCTCCTTTTCAAATTATCTACTGTTACCCCTATCTTTCTCCCAAGACATTCTCCCTGAACTTCCATTCCTGGTTGCATCACCCTTAAAGTACTCTTCTCTTTGTTTATTACGTCAATCATTGTTATTTTTAATTTTATTTCCTTTTTGCCATTTCTTTCTATTTGTTGTTCCATCTGTTCTGTTTTTCTGGTTACTCTTCCAATTGGCTCCTCCTCTTCCTGGATCTCCTGTTTTCTTTCTGTTATTTGCGTCTCCACTTCCAAATCTTCTGCCATGCTCTGTATTTTATTTAAAATGTCCTCAAATCTTTTATTCATAATATCTTTTATATCCTGAAGTTCCAATGTGATTTCTCTGCAAATTCCACTCATCTTTGTTTTGTTTATTATATTTCTTTCTGTCCAACAGTCTTTTGTTCAAACCAAAATAACTTTTCAGACTAAAAATCCAACGTCCAGGAGTCTTTACGTCCCAAAATTAGTCAACCTATTCTTTTAAATAACCCAAGAGTGAAACTTTCACAAATTTTTCCAGTTAAATTTTATATTGTAACTTTCCAGGATCTTTTGATAATACAATTCCTTTTGATTCTCCTTAAGACAGGTCTTATCAAAACTTTAGGGATCTATAGTAGCTTCTTTTAACAGCAGGTGGTGACTTTAGATCAGTTTTCACTTTTCACTTTTCTTTTTGTCTCATCAAACTTTACCAATATTTATATATAATTCATATATTTGTGTGTGTGTGTATGTGTTCCTTTTTTATAAATAGATTACAGCATTTTAAAAATGCCTATCCAAAGCCAAAATCTGTCCAATCACAAAATCCAATTTTCAATTAATTTTAAAGAAATTTACTATATTCTTCCATTTTACTTCTGTCTTTCAGTTTTTAAAATTAGGTTTTTAGTGCTTTAAAAATTCTACTCCAGTATTAGGTTGCTGCCAGTCTAAAAGTCTTTCTGAGTTCTCTTTTTTGAATATCTTTATTGGGGTTGTACTTAGAAGTTCAAAGGTTCACACACCATTCTCACCTAGTTCACACACCATTCACTGTCTCCTCGTTCCTGTACAGTCTTGAGTATTCAGAGAGTCTCATCTTCATGGCAGCCATTTTGGTTGCCACTGCATCTCGTCTTCAGATGAGGGGACTTTCCATGTCAGGGAGGAGAGATGCAGCTCTCCTCTACCTGCCAGGTGGTCCCCCTTTACTTCACCACCCCTCCAGGGTGGCTATGGCCTTGATTGGGGCCCTGCAATGAGGTGAGTTCAGAACGGGCCGCGGAGCTTGTGGTCCTCACTTCAGAAGGCAACGGAAGTACAGCTGGAAGTCCCTTTAAAATTCTTTATATTGCCTAAAGTTAATCTATGCATTTCTTCAAAAATATAAATTTTACCTTTTCAGGAATGAGGGAAAATATACATGTCCCAGGATAATGATACACGATCTAATCTGGATTGATAACTGGGACCAGAGGTTTAGTCTTCTGAGCTTTCGGACTCATGCTGGTGTCCATCCTCAGGGAACTTCTCTCTGCTGGAATGTGTAGAGAGAAATTCTCTGAGGGTGTGCTTCAGCACGAATCTGAAAGCTCAGAAGTCTAAACCTCTGGTCCAAGTGACCGACCCAGATCAGATTCATTTCTTTCTTGAAACAATTTTCATATATCATTGTTTTATAACACTAAGCCTTCTTTTTAGTTACACTTATTGTTACTTGAATAAATTTTCATTTAGTTACCTCTAGCTTTACTTTTTTTAAAGGTTAGCAGAAGTAATAATATCAAGAAATGCCAAATCAAGGAGCAAGAAGGGTCAAATCTGAACAAGTGTTTGTTTTTGCTTAGATATATGGTAATACTAGTCTTTTTTTCTTTCTAATAGAGACTTTTATATCTTAACAACTGCCAGACATGCAGAAAACAAGCAGGTTTCCATATTTTTTCTCGGCTGGCTTTTGAAAACCCATTTTTGGGGAAAGCTAATCTCTATCAAATTTTTGAAGGTTGTTAAAAATTTAAACTTATGGTTATTTAGTTTAAGAGAGTGTATACTGTATTTGGGTGCAGCAGTTTAGAGCAGATGGGCTATCTGTGTGGGTCAAAAGGATAGTTGATAGTAATCCAGTTAAAATTACCAGTAGTTGTTATCATAAATATATGTGATCTCTTATCTTCATAACATACCTGTGAAAGTGGTGCAACACATCCTTTGTGCGTTAAGAGAGTATGTCTTTTTTCCCTTAGGGACTTACAGCATCATTCAGGCACAGTTACTATTTTCAAATAAATGCCAATTATTTTGGCACAACAATACAAAACCCTTTAAGTGCTTAGTGGGGAAACCAAGGGTAGATTCAAATTTCTTAACATCCAGTTCTGTGGGCATGGCCTAATTTGTGGGTGTGGCTTGGTGGTCATGTGTCTGGCTGAGTTTGTAAATATTGTAAATATTTATGTAAATGTTGAATTTTTAATAAAAAAGAGCAACTTTTACCCAAAAGCAGGCAAAGCAGGCAGGCAGATTGAGTTGCTTGCAGAATCACATATTCACTCACAGATCTATCTTTCTGCAATCTGCTGCCTGAGTTTGCACTGAAAAATAGAAGCTTCAGTCCTAAGGAAGGTTCAGCTCTGGTCTCAGACCACTTCTCCCCTCCCAAGCCCTTGAATTCCACCACTTACTGGGCCTCAGGGAAGCCTTCTGGGAGAAAGCAAAGCAGTACATCAGCAATTTAGATTAGTTAGAAAACAGGAAATCCAACAATTTCCTGCTTTCTAGCTAATTTAAATCATGTGGCACAGCTGATAGTTGGAACAGCTGATACTCAGAGGAAAAAAGAAGGAAAAATAGCAACTTACCTGCTGCTGCTACAAGAGTGAGAGGCCAGCGAATCAGAGAGCTTCTTTCCTCTCTTCCCAGGAGTCTGGGACTTCTTGCAATCAGGCCCTGAGCTCCCTTGCAGTTTGTTCTGCTGCTGGAGGATGGGCTGCAGCAGTCCCACCTTGGCTCATGCCAGCTCCTTGCAGTTGCCCATGCTGAGATTGCTTCAGGGTCTTTTTGTGCAGATAGAAGGGAGGCGGAAATTCTGTCTTGGGGTCTGCTTCAGCTTCCTGGTGCAGGGCTTTGAGCGAAGGCTGGAGGGAAACGCTACTGGTGGTGAAGAGCCAGAGGGCCTTGTTCAAGTGGGACTGCATCATGGCCTGGAACTGGCTGACCATCTCAGTCCACATAGTTTCCAGGCACCGACACTTGGCCTTGCACTCCCACAAATCTTCCCTCTGCTTGGAAAGCCTGTGCTCGTAGTCCTCAATGAGATGCTTTTGCTGAGCCTCCTTCTTGGCCAGATCCAATTTGAACTGACTCAGCTGTTTTGCCAACACTTTCTTGTGGTGGCTGCTTAGTTCCAACAACTGCTTCCTGTTTGGGCCATAAGGAGCCTGGGCGGGGAGGAAAGGAGTGACTGGGAGGGGAAGGGGAAGGAAGCACCCCTCAAGGTGAGTGACTTCAAGTTGGCCATGACCACCCAGTCACATGACTACCCAGTCATGTCCATTCAGCTGGTCATTAAGCCCATGTCACACTGAACCAACGGATGCAAAGAGGATGTAAAACGGACAAAAAACCTTGCCATCCGTTCAAAA
>BHFT01079456.1:0-15027 GCA_004320025.1 Laticauda laticaudata
CTGCATCCCGTGTTCCCCATTGCCCCCCAAAACAAAATTCTGGAAAGCATACAAAACATTCAACAATAACAAGGTATGAGCAAGTCGCATCTGGTTGGCCCTGTTGCTACATGGTCATTTTTTCGCCATTACGTTCTTGCATCCCGTCATATTGCCAGTGCCGACCATAACACCTTAAGCTGGCCAGCAATAGCATAAGCACCCAAGAGAGAGATAGGCTCAAAAGATCAAGCGATCTTACAGAGCCATCTAAGAACACTGAGCCCTATCTAATAAAATGAGTAAGTTCAAGGTATAAGAGACAAACGACTAAGAGTATGCGCTAGAGCGACTTAGGCAAGGAAAAATCAAAATCGTAACGACATAAGACTTGGTGGCTATCGAAACCAGCCCTCAATAGCCAGCTAACTGAATGAAAAGGATCTTCCTTATGTGTGACGCGCAACAACCACCGACGAAATATGAGCCAGCAGTGTGATAAAAACTGCCCCGCCATATATAGAGAGCTTATGAC
The DNA here is from genome assembly GCA_004320025.1 of Laticauda laticaudata. NCBI lineage: Eukaryota > Metazoa > Chordata > Lepidosauria > Squamata > Elapidae > Laticauda > Laticauda laticaudata. The sequence continues at coordinate 515 of BHFT01079456.1, forward strand.
CAATCCTAATTATATTAAACAGAGGATACAATCAAGAATCAAGGGAAGTGTCGTGGAATGACCACCTCTTAGACTAGCGCTTAGTAAGACCACACCCTTAGAGTACTGCATCAGTTCACTGGTCCATCACATCTATTAAAAAAGATGGTGCAGACCTTAGAAACAAGTACAGAGAGAGCAACCAGGGTGATTAGGGATGAGGCGCCACAGAGCAGGCAGGAAGGGTCAAAACTATTTATAAAGCCTCCTGTCAGCCAAGACAGGAATAATGGATGGAAACACATGAAACCAAGAGAGATTTAACTGGAAACAGGCAGCACAACTGTTTCTGCACAGTGAGAACAATCAACATAATCAGTGGAACAGCCTTGTCTCGGAAGTTGCTGCGAGTGCCATCACTTGTGAGGACTTTCAAGAAGAGGATTGGAAACTGCCATTGCTCAGAAATGGTGTAGGCGTCTTCCGCTCTGGGCATGGGTTGGACTAGCATGATCCTACAAGGTCCCTTCCAACTCTGATTTATTCTGTAATCTGCTATCATGACCAGTATGACTTGATTGAAGCATCCCTGTGGCCCATGTTGATGAAAAAATTCAGATGCCGTGGCAACCTGCGCTCATATTTACGACCATTGGCTGCTGCTTCAAGGCACATAACAAGTAAAATCAATGGCGAAGCCTGATTTCATTGAACAACCATTTACTAACTTCATCAAACTGCAGATGATATCACCTTAAAACTGAGGCCAAGAAAGTCATAAATGAGGCAAAAGTTACTTAGCAAATGCTCGTCAACTTGAACAACCAGAAATTTTGGGCTCAACGATTCTGTGGTCATAAATAAGACATATCTGTATTGCGTCATTTATAATACCTCTGTCGTGTTATTAATCTTATACGGCCCATACTTTATCTATTTTATTTATTCAAGCTTATTATTAAGACAACCAGTATACAGTATAAAACATGTATGAATACATGAAATGAATAGCCAAATAAGAAAAAAAGAAACAATAGGACAGGGAACAGTAGACATGCTTGGTATGCTTTATGCAGACCCCCTACAGACTCTTAGGAAAAAGGGTGAGGTCCAATGTAGAAATCTAAGTTAAAGTTTTATGGGGTTTGGGGAAGAAACAAAAGAGGTTCATGTAGAGCTATTCCAGACATGTGACTCAACTCTGTTGCCTGAAGTCGCTATTTCTGCAATCAACAGTTTGAGTTTCTTTTTCCTTGAGTTTGTAATCCATTACCATTGCTATGTTAACTCGGTGAAGTTAGTTCATGTGAAGCTGAAGTATTCACTTGACACGTGACAATATGCTAAATTTTATTGACATGAATTACTCTTAGATCGACTCCGAAGCTAGGATTATCTCTAGGTTTCCCGTTGCGTCTTAACATAATTTTAAGCTCGCGAGCGTGACGCCGCATAGGTATTCTTGCTACGCAGTAGAGGAGTGGAGAACCTCTTCTTGTGAAATGCTATTTCTGGACTTTCTCAATTGTGTTAATATCAGATATGTAATGTGGGTTCCAGACTGATGAGCTGTATTCGAGTATTGGCCTAGCAAATGTTTTATATGGTCTAGTTAGTAGAGTGATATTACCGGAGAAAAAGCTTTGCAGGATTAAGTTAACAACTCTTAATGCCTTTTTGGCTTTGCAGTTACAGTGGGGTCTAGCACTTAGATCATTTGAGATGAGTCCTCCTAGGTCCTTGACAGAGTTTGGGTCATCAACAAGGTCTTGACTATTCAATTTTTATCCCACATCCCCTTGAACTTTCTGCATCCTTCAGGCTTTGAAAAGTTGTTTTCAGCCCTTACATTAGCTTAATGACAGCAGCTTTTTTCCTTGCAAAGAACAATTCTCTCCAGTTTACACAAAGACAAAAAGAGCCACTTCAAGTAATCCTCAACTTAACAACAGTATTTTTTTTGTGTAGTAGTTTTGTGGTAATCATGCTTGGTTGTTAAGCAAACCTGTTTTCTCCAACAGGCATTTTTTTTTCTGCCAGAAACCAGAAGTAAACACCAGAGACTGGCAAAAAAAACCACCAAAAATTGTGGTCATGTGACTGCAGGGTGCTGCAAACGGCTATATATTTGAGCTGGTTGTTGAACACCTAAAATGAAGCCATGTGACCATTGGGCTGTGTGTTTACAAACAGGTTGTAAACAGCTCTAGGGAGGTATGTTGTAACTCCGAACAGTTGCTAAATGACTAGTTGATAAGCAAGGACTATCAGGATTCAGTACTGTACACATAGTCTTCACTTAGCAACTGCCTTGCATAGTGATCATTCACAGTTACAGTAGTAGTAAGGAAAATATAATTTTTTGACCAATCCTCACATTGTACAATTTTGTAGGCCTGTAAGGTAAAGGTGTACTAAAGTAAGATCATAAGCACAATTGCAGTTTCAGTTAGTAACTACTTAACAACCAAGTTGCCAGTCCGATTTGGGTTGCTACTCAAAGATTTTCTATATGATGCAATGGTATAACCACTGGACTAGGATAGTTAAACTCCATCTTATGGAAGCATATTCTCTCTCAACCCAACCTATCACAATGAGCAGTTGTTATGTTAAAAAAAACAAGAGGAAAGAATGTAATATACACTCTATTTTGCTCTGGAAGAAAAAAAAAATCTAATATATCAGAAGACACTGTTTTGTGCAAACTTTTAACTTTGATCTTAACTGTTAATTTTAGTTAATAATGTTGTAAGTTCGTTCTCATTGCTCTTATATTTGTTTCCAATGTGTGGATTTTGAAAGTTACTTTGATAATCAGCCAAAGAGGTGTTCACTATTTGGGTCCAAAGCTGGCAGATGGGCTTGGGAACTGCCATAGTGATGTCATTATAACTGTCAGTAACTCTTTAAAGAAGCTACATCTTTTTTTGTTCTTAAATTTTTGGTAAAAAGGGTAAAGAAGCAAAGCAAAGCCACGACTGGTTAATACTTTGATGAGAGACTGTCACAGAATACTAGGATTCTAGTCAACACTGAAAAATGAAAAACAATGAAAATAAAAATCCCAGAAGAAATATGTAGAAAATCATTTATGTAGGATTGTTGATAAAACTGCTTTGATTGTCATGGAGTTACCACTTGAGTTTGCCTCAGATGAGAGTCTACGTTTTGCTTTCATCTAGAAATACCTAAGCAGTCTAGAGATTTTGAATTCAGTTGTGGCATTGACCTAGTAATTGAGCTGAGAAATGGATACCTACCTCAGTAGGCAATTTCACAGGGATGTGAAAGGAGTCCCCAGCTGGGTGTCCTCCAGGCAATGGTGATATTACCAGCAAATACTTTCACCAGAGAAACATTTCAATGCAAATATTAGTACTGCTAGTTGATATTTGATCAAAATTTTACGTTTGCTTTTGGTTAGGGTGACTCTGATTCATATTTCCCCTCAATGTTATGCTTTGGACTCTTTGCACTTCAGTTGAAAAACCTTACAGATTTTTCTATATGTGCTAATTTGGTTGTTTGTGTTTGAGCTGGAGTGAGAAACAAGCCATATAAGCTAAGAAGAAGAAAAAAAGAAAAATAACTGGCTGATTTCACACTCGATTATAATGTGGGAATATATTTTTTGTCAACAGTGACATAAAGTAATCTTGTGACACTTTTAATTGTAGTGTTTCCACATCCATGTGTTTGGATAACTTATTTTCAAGTTGCTTGGATTTTATTTGCTTGTTCAGTCTAATTTAAAAATGTTTTGATGTAATAATCACTGCATTGGTCTGATGATGCTCACAAAAGAGTGGAGCTCTTTCAGTGATTTTAGAGGAAAACATTTCTACACACTGATTACTATTTCTGTTTTGCCTCTTAACTCCAACCTTGAAATGGAATCTTTTAGTTGAAAATTAACCTTGATTTTCTCAATGAGTTTTGAATAGTCAAGATAAATCCTGTAACATGGTTCATATTTATACATAGCTTAGATTGCTAATGATAACTGTAGATCAGGCTTGGGGTTTTTTTTTCTTCCATCAAAAGAAAAAAATAATAGGAGAGGGGGAGGATATTGATCAATTAATATTCTCTATTTGTTTCTATGGATAAATGCTGTATTTAATGACTTGATACTAATTGCATACTGCTCTAGAAATTTAATGTCTGTGCCCTATACAAAGAAGGTAAATCAAGATAAGTATCCTAAAGATTAGACTGTATTATTTGGGTCAGTGTAATTTCATTTTAAGCTGATTTGTCAAACTGAGATTCTTCCTTTGTATTTTTTTGATAAAGAGGTCTATCAAAAGTCTATTTCTTGGCAAGGCTTTAGCTGCTGCATATTGAGATACAGAAAACTGTATCTCTAGAGCTTGAATGAGAGAGAATATGTGGTGTCAAAGGAAAAGGTTAAACATATTCATGAATGCAAAACCAAAGAAGAAGAAACAGGTTCTTCTTAAACTGGATGACTTCAACCAGGTACATGTGTGACTTTTTCTCTGAGATGGAATGTGGATGGGCGAGGTAAATACATCCTTTGTTAAGTTAAAATGGGTTTCAAATCCAATTTTGAACCGTAACAAATGACTGTTGTGGGAGAAAGCTTTCTTCTTAGCACTAGGAGAATGCCCCCACAGGAGGTAACATTCTTAATCCCTAGTAATGTGCATACAGTATCATACAAATGAATCAATATGATATATAGATGATTAGGATTAGTGTGGCTACGCTGTGTCTTTTGCAGCTTTTATTCTGCTGTACATAGTGCTTTGCTGTTTGAAGCACCTTCTGTTCAATGAGGTATTCTATTTAAGCCTATTTTAAATAGGAGGAACCTTGAGGAGATGAAACAGAACTCTTTCTCCTACATAGCAGGTTTATCTTTTAATTAGCATACGAGGAGAATATCATGAAGAGAAGAAAACATTCAGGATAAGGATAGCCCTCGACTTACAACAGTTCATTTAAAAACCATTCAAAGTTAGAATGGCACTGAAAAAAATGACTTATGACCATTTTTTTACACTTGCATTCATTGCAAAATCCCCTTGGTCATGTGATTTACGTTCAGATGCTTGACAACTGGTTGATATTTATGATAGCTATAATGTCCTGGGATCATGTGATCTTCTTTTGCGACCTTCTGACAAGCAAAGTCAATGGGGAATCCAGATTCATTTAACAACTGTGTTCCTTAACAAATGTGGGAAGAAAAGTCATAACATGGAGCAAAACTCATTTAATGTATTCTAAGCTCAATGGTGGTTGTAAGTCGAGGTATACACAATCCATGTAATTATATACAAGACTTCTATGAAGTGAGACAGTGGCCTCATACTAAGAAAATTGAAGGTCATTTTATCATAGTCTTTTCCACTGTAGCAAGAAATGTATTGTTTATCTATCTATCTATTTCTTTCTTTCCCTTCCTTCCTTCTTCCCTTCCCTCCCTCCTTCCTCCCTCCCTCCCTCCCACCCTTCCTTCCTTTCTTCTTCCTTCCATCTCTTTCTTTTCCTTCCTTCCTTCTTCCTCCCTCCCTCCCTCCCATCTCACTGTCAAGTGACTCTGGGTAATGGTGAGAAAGCAGGGACAGATGGGCCCAAATCTTTTTACTCACTAAGTGATCTTGGATTGAAAAGTAAGTCTTATTTTTTTCAAAAAAACATTCCTTCACATTTCCCTGAATTTTACAGTTCCAGAAAAACAGTCAGAAGGGACCATGAAGGTCTTCTAGTCCAACCCCCTGTTCAGGCAGGAAGCCCATTTCAGACAAAATAGTTGCCCAATCTCTTCCTAAAAATCTCCACCCACAACTTCTGGAGACAAGTCATTCCACTGATTAATCATTCTAATTATCAGAAACTGTCCTTAATACTAGATAGGTTCTCTCCTTGATTAGTTTCCATCCATTGCTTTATGTCTTGCCTTCAGGTGCTGTGGATAATAAGTTGACCCCCTCTTCTTTGTGGCAGCCCCTCAAATATTGGAACACGGCTATCATGTCACCCCTAATTCTTTTCACTAGACTAGTCAATTTCTGCAACTATTCTTCATATGTTTTAGCCTTGTCCCCAATCATTTTTGTTGCTTTTCTCAATACTCTTTTTTTATATCATGACAACTACAACTGGATGCAGTATTCCAAATGTAGCCTTAACCAAGGCAAGTGGTTAAGTGGTTCACATCATCTTGATTGGTTAAGTGGTTCACATCATCTTGATCCAAGTGGTTGCATCTTATTCTCAATGAATGGGCACAGTTTGTATTCTCCATTGTTCCATTTTCTTAATCTCCTAATTTTATCTCCTAATTAAATCACCTAATTTTATAAAGAATAATACGGTTTTACATTTTGCCATCATTTTCAATTCTTTGGCATATTCTTCAGTTTTAAAACACAAGTCTATTTAAAACTGGTGCTGCATAAAATCGTAATGTTCCTTTTGTAATATTTCATCTACATGCAGGATTTGTATTAGTTCTTTTTTATCATGATGAAAGCTAATTTGGCCATTTATTTTTCCCCCCCAATGGAGAAGTTTTAAATTTTCTTATGGATGGAATTTAATATATCTGCATTTATTTAGCATTTAGGGTATACAAAGGGTATTTATAAGTAAATACTTTAATGTAGTTTTATATATATATGTTTATTTGATAGTTGCACACTGCTGAAAGTTGTTTTTTGTGAGATGGATGGCTATATAGATTTGATTAATAAATGCTGTAAAGATGGATTCTTATATTTTTATAACTGTTGTTCTAACTATTATTTGATTGTTGTGCACTGTCCAGAGTCACAAATTTGATAAATCAATCAAATCAAATCAATCAATCAAGTCAACATTCTTAATTATCTTTCTATTATTCATTTGGTATTTCCAAGACATTATAAGAACTTTTTTTTCTTAATATTGGGAATTGCGGGCACCTAAGGAAGCTTTACAATGGTGATATGTATAACAAAATATCAACAAACAATCAGCCCTAGCAGCCCCTGCCACCTCCTGACAATCATCAGGGAAATCAGAAGATCTACGCAGTTCAAATGGGTATAGAGATTTATTGTAAGCTTCAGCTCTGTACAAGAATCTGAACTACTAATGGTCAAAGCAATTTGGTGGTAGATAAGGAATTCACAGTGGCTGGCGTTAGATCTCTGTGGGAATGAAGTGACTCCTGACTGATGATGCATTTAACCCCTCTTTCGGGCTCAGACTGGTCATGTCTCATACCTCCAAATAAAGCAAGCTCAAAAATTTCAACATTAGAAATTCTTAAGAACTTTGCATACTGTTTAATAGAAGCAGAAACTTATTATACAGAGAAAGAAACTTTTGATGAATGGTAAGGCAGATTTCAGAACAGATTTCTTGCTAGCCTAGAAGGAGGCTAAATTAAATAATCTTCCTTCTTCTTCCTTCTTGATTTGATCTACTGAAGAAATTTGTATAAAATTAGTTACTGGTACTTTTATACAATTAGTAGTAGCTTCTCCCTTTGTTTTCAGGTTTGGGAAAAAGAACCCTTGCTCTTCAAATCAGATTTCCATGCTTGTTGCCAGCTGAAATTCCCTAACTTTACTCTGTGCCTGCTGATATTTAGCTGGACTAGGAATGATTGAGCCTCAAAATCAAAGGACTTGATTGATGCTTAACACATTTCAGAAAAGCATCTTCAGCGCAGGAGAAATGGCAATGCTATTCTGAGAGTTGTGTACATTATGGATGGTTGTAGTCAGCCAAATGTTTAGACTAGACTTGACATTTTTATACACATGTTGACTTCTTCCCAAGGACCTGAGATAGGCAGATGTTGTTTGATGGTATTAAAGGTATCATAGGATGCAAGCTGTTCCAAGAAAAGCTGCCATTTGCAATTGACTGGTGGTGATTTTTTCAGTGCCATGGCAGAGGTGATATTCAGCAGGTTCTAACCAGTTCTGGAGAACCGGTAGCAGAAATTTTGAGTAGTTCAGAGAACCAGCAAATACAACCTCTGACTGGAGATTTTACAGTCTCCTTTCCCTGCCACGCCTACCAAGCCACGCCTACAGAACCTGTAGTAAAACAATTTGAATCCCACCACTGTGCCATGGATATCCAAGTGGTGCTNCTTTTTTTTTTTTTTTCATTTAGACTCGCAAGATTAATGTCAGGCACAAAGAACTAGAACATATTGCTGATTGGAGAACTTTATTTGATGCTACTTGCCTATTTACAAAATCATGCCAGACCAGTTGAACTCTCCTGAGAACAGCCAGATAATAGTTGCAATGATTTTTTTTTATTTTTTTTGGGGGGGAGTGTCATGTTTTCATCACTTCCTCCCTTGCAGGAATTCCCAGCTAGCCAACCTCTTAACCCCTCCCTTCATGATATATGCCTTGTCCAACCTATTTCTTCTGGACTGCTGCTATTTTTGAAACATTATGTTTGGGATCAGAGACTCAATAGTTACAAACTATTTGAATACTCAGAATTATTTCCTTTATAAATCCAAAGCAAATGTAGAAATTCAACAAAATGGTTGAATTTTAAAAGTCATTTGTTGTCATTTGAGGGCGTTATCTCCAATCTTATGCACAACTCAGTCTTTTAAACTGTGAGAATAAAATATAAAAGGAGTATTAATTTCAGACTATGTTTTCTAACTCCCTCAGTCTTTGGAATAAGGAATGATCACCAGTGTCTTATTCACAAGTATTCATGACTTAAAATTACTACCCTGATAATTAAATGAAATTGCTCTTTGTTCAGTTGTCTTCAGTTGCTATTTATTAACATATAAAGTTCTGTGCTGTGGTTATACTTTGGTATGAGGAATTAATTAACATTTCTGAATCATGTTTAGCATTTTATTCTATAATTTATGTCCCAATTGGAACCAACCTCATCTAAATGGCTTAGGCTAAAACACTGGCGAAAATGACTTTGTCAATGACTAAAACATTTAGAAATTAAGCTTGGGCTTAGGGTTAGGCTCAAATTTATCCATGTATTTATTTTAGTAAATTTATTACCTGCTTTTCCATGAAGAAGTCAAGGCAGTGTGTAGAGTATATACTCTTTCATTCCACCCTACAATTGTTCTGTGAGGATAATGAGTTTCAGAATGTGACTGGCCCAGTGACAACATGGAAGGTTCCATGGTTGAGGAGAGACATAAAGTTGGGTCTTATTGTTCTAGTCTCACACATTTGTCACTATCCCACAAATTAAAAAGTGAAATAATTTCCTGGTGGGTCCAATGGAAATACTTGTCCATGGTCAGAGTTCCCATGGTCAGATACTATAGGTAAGAAACTGCAAAAACGGATTTCCCAAGTAAAAAAAAAGTTAGTTTCCTAAAGAAAATCCTAAAGAAGCCATCAGAACATTATTCCAGAAGCTGCTGTGAATCAAACACAAGGCCTGTTCAGAGAGAAATCTGCATTTAAATTATTTTTCCTCTTTCTCCCATCTGAATTAAGCTTTGGCAGTTGACTGATCAGGTATAGAAAACATAGAAAAGACCTAATGGCCCATCAAGCTGCCCCTTCAGTTTGCTTTTTTAATTAATTTTTATATTTTATTAATTCTTATTTATTTTTTATTTTTTGTCAGATGATAGACATGTTTATCCCAAACATTTTAAAACTCAATTAACTGATGACTGACTTACTACCTCTACAGCTGGTTCCACTAATCTTTCTGTGAAGTAATATTTTCTAACATTACCTTTGAACTTCCCTCCTGTCAGTTTAAAGTTATACCTCCAAGTTCTATTAACAGTGACAGGTGTGTCACAGCTTGGGTGTTTAGGAAATAAAGACCCTCGACTTCATTTGTATTGAAAGATAAACTTTTAATAAAGTGGTTCAAAAGCCAGAGCTGAAGATACCTACATAAGCCTAGGTTACTTTTCCCCCTTGTTTCAAGACACCACCCCCATCATCTCTCTAGTGTACAATAAAGTTCAAATTAATTGTTTTGGTAACAGTTCTGAGGATTGGTATCTCTTTGATGGGCAGTTGAATTCTGTTCCCATGCCAGCATCCTTGGATTGTTCAACCTAGGTGTCTCGCGGGCTGTTGGAGTTGTTTCTGTTTCCAATCACCTCTCCTCCCTACAGATACCCTCCCCCCCCATGTTTTATTGCAGGCTGCCATTGAGTGAAGCAAGACTGAAGCAGTGAGATGACAGACCTGACAATCAGGCTACTTTGGTAGCTTCTATTTAAGAATTGGCTGTCATACTCGTTTCATCAGCAATACTTATAAATGTGTGCCATTGGTAGGAATAGTAAAGAGTGATATAGGCATTGCATCAAAGCTAATCTTTAAGACTGAAATTATTTCCAGGCTTGTACAAATTAGAATAACAGAATTGGAAGGGACCTTGGATGTTTTCTAGTCCAACCCCCTGTTTAGGCAAGAAACCCTATACCATCTCAGACAAATGGTTATCCAATCTCTTCTTAAAAACATCTAGTATTGGAGCATTCACAATTTCTCGAGGCAAGTGATACACTGAGAGCCACGGACTAACACTATGCATAATCATAACACTATGCAAACACTATCAACTTAAACCAAATATTATTTAATAACATTTAATTAACACCAAATGTTATTACAAAAAAATTTCCAACATCAGTTGAAGGCTAAATCTGGAGATGGAACTGAATCTCAAATAGCTTTTCCCAGTTGTATGTGAACTCTCTGAAATACTGATGTTCTTGGTTATTTTGTAGGCTCATGAAGAACTATTTGTTGGCTTGTTTTGAATTTTCTTTTACTTTGAAAACATCTATTACCATATTTTAGAACTCAATATTGTACCATAAAGTGGAATGCTTGCGAATTCAAAAGTCAGTATATTTTGAATCCTATTGCATTTTGTCTTGATTTGCTTTCTGATGTTTACACCAAGGATAATTTTCTGGTACTGTAATATGGAATCATCCATTTTAAAGAAAGGATATACAGCTCTTTCATTCTCTGTCTCTGTCTCTGTCTCTGTCTCTGTCTCTGTCTCTGTCTCTGTCTCTGTCTCTGTGTCTGTGTCTGTCTCTGTCTCTGTCTCTGTCTCTGTCTCTCTCTCAGTCGCTCCAAACAAGCAATTGACTTTCTACCAGAACTTTTGATGGCAAAGTTAGGAGACAGTATTAGATTTGAAAACAATGCCTGGATGCCAATAGTAAGTGAGCATCATAAAGATTAACTATGACTGTTGAACTTGTTGAATGCGGCAAAACCTGATAAGATGCTAATCCTATCTCATGGGGTTTCACTCTTGGCTGAAACTAATCTCATTAAGTTAAAACTACCTGAAGCTTAAGAGAGAGATATACACTGCCATGAGAAATTTTATTTATCCCAACCTGGAGAAGCAAAAGGGGGAAGGGGGAAAACAGTTTATATCTTGCTTTTGACTTTATCAATTTTGACTTACCAGGTTGTTTGTATCCCTGGGGAAAGTTATTAGCTCACCTGGCTGTACAGTTATGTACTTTATCTAATAATCAGTTACACGGACCTGTTGCAACTTCATGGATTTCTTTATCCACCTATTTGAAAATCATTTCTGGTGGAAAATAATGTTCAAATGGCAGTTGATTACTTGGGGGTAACTGAGGTCTTTTGGTGCTTCAGAAATAATTTGGAAGCTCAAACAGCATTTATCTATGGCTGTTTTTAAAGCAATGATGGATTTTCTAAGGATGGCACAGTTGCCCTCTACAATTATATAGTCCTAGGAAGAGATGCGGCTGCTTTAAAATAGGAATTTTGAAGAGAGGTTTTATCTGTGATTTTAACCTGCATGCTTCTTTTAAAGTTAGATGTAACCTTTTATTGAGTGGGGAAATGAGATATGCAAAATCAATTGTCATTTGTCAGCCAGTCACTGTGAAAAAAAGAGATGGGGGAAAAACTCTGTTATATAAAATTATTATTATTGACTTTAATATTGTTGAAAGAAAGCTAGATATTAAAGCCACAGCTAGCATTTATTATTTATCACAGGCTCTTGTATTCTGCATTTAAATAACTTTCTTTTCACTGTGTATTATTTTTTTAAAAAAGCAGACCTCATTTCCATCATTTAAAAATGTATTTGTAACACTATCACTGGGAATGATGCTCTGCAAAACATAAGATAAAAGATCTTTTTTGAATTGTTGACAGTCTTAGAATCATTATCAGTGGTGGCAGATGTAGTCACCTTCATTTCTCTTAGGAGATCCTTCTTTCAAATGCATTATTTCCCAACTTTATTGTTATCCAGAGTTATCTTGCTTTCTTTAAAAAGTGCCATCCATTCTCTCTCCTGATCTCACATTTGGCCTAGTTGGATGTCACCGGCCTTGCTTTCTTTAACTCTGATGTCACAGCCACCTTTTCAATGGAGTCTACAGCACAATTCCTGAATTTCAACACCACACACTGATTTAAATCCCATGAAACTGAGTATAGATTCACTGTGTCCCTCATTCTTTTGTTCTTACACTATTGTTTCTTCCTTATGCGAATGTAAATTATTGTACCTGCTCTTCAAACCCAGGCAGCAAATCAGCTTCAAAAGGTCATTCTGTTCTGACTCAGACTTCGCAAGTAGTGATAAGATGTGTATTTGTGAGTAAAACAAACTCCTTTTTAGAATAGGCCAGTAACAGTCCTGTCACATGGATAAACCAAAAATAAGCAAACATAATTAGTCCCAACAAACCTTGGTTTAGCTAAGAAATCCCACTTGCTCGCTGTATACTAGAAATGAATGGTTGTCTGTGACAACTGGCCATTCCCAAACCCCTCCTATTTATTTCCTAGGCAGGGAGAAGCTGGCTATTTATTGTTTCTCCCTGAGAGCCAGTTTATTGATTTCCTTTGTTCTCTCCTTTCCTCTCTGCGCGTATATGCATCTGGGATGGGTCCCAACATTTCTTCCCCCTCACTCAGCTCAGGCCCTGAAGACAGCTGCCTCTCCACCTGGGGCAGGACGGAAGGCCCTGGCTCTGCCTGTGTCTCTGATGCTGTTTCCTTCTCAGAGCCTTCCAAGGGTTCCGAAGCTGGCCCAGGCCCACCTCCACTTTATCTTTATCTAGCTTTGCTGGCAGCTGATGGATCACAATATGTTCCTGTACAATATTGCTAAAGATTGGACAATGGTGGTGATGATGATTTGTTGAATTTATTATTGCCACCCACCCCAAAAGATTCTCTTGTAATTATGGGACTAAGGAAGAGATCCACACAATTGAGATCTTACCCACATTCTGGATGTGGCTCCAAGCATTGCTTCAATTAACTGGTGATATGATAAAGTAACAGTAATAGCTTTATCTTATTTTGTCCTTGACGTTAAGCAGATAACAAGACATACCACACAAAACTGCAATATTTACCATGATATGCAAGTGAGAATAGAAATTATTTCTCAACAAATCATGGTAATAGCAATCCTAGTTGCATTCTCTAAAGTTCAACTGGCACAATAAACACAACTAAATGATAAATAGGCAAATAAAAATCAGCAACCACATAATACTCATAACCCATTTTATTTTTCTCCTAACCACTACTAACTTCCAGAAAATAATAATACATATTCTGGTGATCTTGAAAGGTCAGGGTGAAATAATGACAAAAGTGCCACTATTCTTCGCCATTGAACAACCTTGCTGTTATCCTCTTTTTAATACTATTAACTCATGCTCTATTAAAGCTATTAAGTGCATCTGGAAAAGTCATATTCTCTTTATCAGTTTAATTCAGAAGAATCTTTGTTTTTGTCCTTTTTCTGTCCTGTCTCATCCCTACCTCTTTTGGAGTGCAACCAGAGGCATGCTGTTCAAAGACTACATGTGATCCTCAGCTTGAAAAACATTACAGACCCCTAGCATGGAAGGAGAAAGAAAGAGCATCAAATAATAGTGCCTCATTATTAAAAAAGTAACATTTTCAAAAGCCAACACACTGGGTTAATAGCTTGCCCTGTAGGGACAATAATTAGTCAGGAGCAATTGTAGACCAATTAAAGTAATAATAAAATGTGAACTGAAAACTCCTCCTTTTTGTCTCAGCTTTGTGGTTTCTGAATTTATCAAAAAATAAAAGGGGAATATTAAGACAACCCATGGACACATTATCATTGATTTATTGGAGGGTTTTTTGGTAATAAATTAAAGATAATTTAGCTGTTCGGAGAACAAATCTTTTGTTTGATGTTAACAAAAAGTAGTCTCTGTATAGTTTAAACGATTTTGGATATATTGAGCAAAACTTTGTAGGAAATTGGAGTCAAAAAATATCTTGCAATTAAACCCACAGGGGAAGACATAATTACAGCAGAACATTTGAATGCTCCATTCCTGATTTTTTCTAACTTCTTATGAAACTATCTTCCACTTTAAGCCCCTGTCACACTGCACCAACGGATGGAAAGAGGATGTAAAACGGAGAAAAACACTGTCATCCGTTGATTAACGTGATGCATCCGTTCTGTACTCACTGCCTCCGTTTTTCATCCTCTCTATCCATCCAGCA
>BHFT01079461.1:0-10337 GCA_004320025.1 Laticauda laticaudata
AACACTTGCCATCCATTGGTAACGCGATGCTTCCGTTCTGTACTCACTGCATCCATTTTTCATCCTCTCTATGCCATTCCGCATCCGTCTATTGACATTTCGATCCGCTCAAAAGTTTTGAGCTGCACAAAACTTTTGAGCAGAAAATGTACCAACGCGTTCCATATCTGCATCCGCTACGCAGATACGTGGGAACATCCATTCTACATGCCATTGTCATCCGTACGCATCCACTATATCCTCTAGGCATCCGGCTGTGCACCACGCAACTCCAAATCCGCTCGCAGCGGAAAAACGGACACAGGGAGGAAGCAAAACAGTATGGCGGAACGGACACGCAGCGTAAATAGCACGGATGGAGAAAGATGAAAGCGGATCAGCCTCGCCATACAAAGCATGTAATTGAAAAAAAACGTTTGGCACGAGGGCATGCATGTCGGATAATTTAGGATATATGCACGATGGCCTAGAGGATTGCAAAGGACACGGACGAGAAAACCTATATTTCCTATAAAAAGGGGGAGGAACTCACCTGGATCTCACTTTTCAGTGCCAGGCAGCCCTGCCTGTCGAGACCCTTTCCGCCTTCATCTGGCTCTTGCTCTTCCACACATTCCATGTCATCTCCACCATGGATTGTCACAGCACTTCCTCTTGGTAACCACCATCGTTCCACAACATGCTGAAGCCATCTACAGGCTCTTTCACCTGTTTCTACTGAAGAAAAGGAGGCAGCCAAGAAGTGTCTGGGGTCCGAAGATGGATTGCCAAGAAGAGCAGAGTACGGACCGTATAACAAGCTGATGGTGGACCTGAGGAACAGAAAAACCTCGTGCATTCCAAATTCATGAGGATGCCGCCAGGGCCATGTTTGACGAACTTGTGCAGCGCTGACACCCAGTTGACCAAGCAGAGAGCACCAACTTCCGGTTTGCCCAGGCCTGGACCCTGGGCTCAACGGTGGCACTACTCTGCACCAGCCTAGGCTCAGGGACCACCTACAGGAGCATGAAGTACCGCTGGAGGTGCCACACACACCATCAGCATTGTGGTCAGAGAAGTGTGCCAGGGCATCATCGAAGAATACCATGGAGGAGGTGCCTCCAGTGCCCCACCACTGAAGAAGGAATGGAAGAAAGTTGAGAGCAGTGGCTATTCAGAAGTGGAATTTCGCCCCATACCATTGGAAGCATAGATGGGAAGCACGGGCTGCAAAAGCTCCACAAGTCAGGGTCCCACTTATCATAACTACAAGGGCTTCTTCACCATCATACCTCTTTGCCGATGGTCAATGCTGACTACAAGTTCATATGCATCGATGCTTTACGGCAACAGCTTCGATGTTCAGATGGCCGCAGGGTCATACAATCGCCATGACCTCAAGAAGGGCTGGAACTCAAACTCTCAATCAAAATGGGCTTTCCAGATCCAGACCCCCTGCCCCAATTGACACACAAGATGTAACCCTACTTTCATCGTGGGGGATGATGCCTTTCTCCCTCAAGGAACCACCTCATGAGCCCTACACTTCCAGATGCCTCACCCGTAAAGAGAGGATCTTCAATTACAGGTGTCCAGGGCAAGGCGGGTGGCTGTGAGACGCTCTTGGCATCCTTGGCCAACAAGGTTCCAGGTATTCTCACCTAGCCAATGCAGCATCGCCCACAGACCAGTGAGGAGGATCGTGGAAGCTTGCCTGCATCCTGAACAATCTCATGCGTACCGCTACCCAGATGTTGCCAGAACAGGCTCGTGGACCTCCAAACAAGGCAATGGGGACACGAGAGCCTGGTGAATGGGAGCAAGGGGCGAAACACGCTTTGATAGATTCTGTGGATGTGCAAGCCCCAACCAGATCTTTCAGTGCAAGGGAAAGAAGCAGCGCAACCTCCTGAAAACACTGGTGCAAACCCTCCCGCAAGCCTGGAGCAGCTGGAGTGGCAAAGCAGGAGATAGATGCTAATGGATCTTCCTTCAGCTGTCTCTCTCAAACTGGATGAGATTGGGCGACATGATGTTGAAGTGGGCCCTCTACAATGAACAGGGCATTTAATAAAGAAGTTGTGTTCTATGTGTGAATGTGTGGATGAATGATTAGATTGTTACTGCATAATAAAGGTCCAATGTGTTTTGGGCACCTGCGGAGGGTGGACCATACAGTCCCACTATGCTGTACTGGAGGTTTAATCGTATCCCACAGCTATTACCCTATCCGCACAGGTTCCTAACCCATCCCACAGCTATTCCCCATCCAAAGGTATCCTGGCCCATCGCACACTATTACCCATCCCAAGGTTCCCTGCCCATCCCAGACTATTACCCACCCCAAAGGTATCCCTGCCCATCCCAACAGCTATTAACCTATCCACAAAGGTATCCCTGACCATCCCCACAGCTATCCTTTACCCATCCCACAAAGGCATGCAGAAGGCTTTAAACCATTTCTAAAAGTTTCCCCCAAACTTTATTTCATTAAAAATAAATGAAGCAAGCGTGTGTGAAGCAAAATAACTTTATTATAAAAAGCGTGTCAAAGCAAAAATGACGCCAAGTGTCCAAGCAAAGAGAAAAGTCAACAGGTAGCCACCCAGTCTCTTGCACTCTTCCTCCAGTCACTCTGATGGTGTGGCTCCATTAGTCTCAGGCCGTGAAGGTTCCAAGGTTGCTGTGGAGCCGTGGCTGCTGCTGGAGTGCCCCGGTCTGAGCACCGTTGGGTGCCTGGCCCCAAGAGGACTAACAGGGGATGATGTGTGGAGGGAGCTCTCAGAGAGCTGGCTCAGTCCCTGTGATGTTGAGAACCCCCTTTCTCTAGGACATGGGGATGTCAAGCCCCATACTGATGACAGATGTTCTGAGGGCCGGGCCTTGGTTTGTGGGGTAGAGGATGGAGGAGTGTAGTGGGGATGTCCTGCTCTGCAGCTGGTGAGGTGAGGCGTGGGTGGTCATCTGTGGCATGGTGGATCAGTGGCATCAGTGGCATCAAGTTGGGTGCATCGTGGCACTTAGTGGCACCCCAGCTGGTGTATGAGTACCTGTGCCTGACTGGGAAGGGCTTTCCTGTGCTGCTGGAAGCTCCTGGGAGCCGTAGCCCTTGGTAGGTAGGGCCTATGAAAGCCTTGGAAGGGCAGTGACATCACCCGTGGTTGGAGGATCAGACCTGGACTGGGTGGAAGCAGGTTCAGCTGGTCTGGAGGTTGTGAAGAAGACAGTGATCCTGGTCTTGATCAACCTGGTACTGTGATTCGGACATGTCGCCATGAGGCTCTTGGTTGATGTAGGTGAGCGAAGGCTTGCGGTTGGAGGATGGGAATGTCGTGTGTACCACGCTGGAGAGAAGGGAGAGATCTTACGCTGCTTCTGATGGTGTCCTGATTCTCCCAGCAGGACAGTGTGGCTCTGCCCTCCTGTCTGGCTCTCTGCCTTTCTGTGGAGGTGAGCTGTGGGTGGAGCAGGTAGTGGCTGTGGTGGAAAGTGCCTTTCTCCCACTCGCCGTCAGGGGGTCCTCCACGCGCTGACGGCCATGGGGTGCAGCTGATCAGGGGGGGCTTCTCCATCGTGGCACGCTCCACAGATACCTGCCTGGACACAGGAGCTGACTCTTGGCCAGAAGAGTACTGGCTCTCTGCGGGCGGCCTGAGAAATAGGGTTGTCAGAAGGGCCTCCATTGGTGGCGGATCTCACCTCCAAAGAAGCTGGTCACTTGGCCATCACGTAGGTCTCTTGTCCGTCAGCTTAGACCGTGGCCTGGCACAGATTATTTCTTTGAGGTGCAGCTTCCATTACCAGTTGTGACTTGCTTCCACCCAGCCGAGAGGACCTCCGAAGTGTAGCCGCAGCTCTCTGCCTTCTCTCTCCAAGCAGCCTGCTTCCTTTGGATAGATGAGCCTATGGTCCTTCCTCGATAGAGCCTAGTGTCCCTTCCCGCATAGATACTCATTCTTCCTCAGCCATTCCAGCACCTCCACTCCTCATGTTCCTCTTCGATGGAGTCATTGCCTCTCTCCCGTTTCTCGTTCACGTGTAATGCTCTTCCTCCCTCTGCAGGGCCATTTGGGCCCCTATCAGAGGGGCTTTCGAGTTGTAGGGGCTGCCTCCACCACACCACCACCAGCAGCAGCCAGCAACAACAGTAGCAGCAAAGAGGGACCAGCAGGACCGAGCACCAGGACTCAATCAGCAGGAGAGTAAAGCACGCAGCAGTCACCAGCAGCACCAGCAGGACCAGCAGGACCAGGATCAGCCAGCAAGCAGAGTTAGCACCAGCGACCAGCAGCACCAGGCAGGACCAGGAGCACCAGGAGCACCAACAAGGACCAGCAGGACCAGGAGCAGCACGCAGCATGAGAAGGCACCAGCAGACAGCACCACACCAGGAGCCAGCGCCAGCAGAGTAAGCACCAGCATGAAGCATCCAGCCCAGGACGCATCGCCAGCAGAAGCTCCAGCCACCAGAAGAGTCAGTCCGAGCAGCAGAGCCCCAGCAGAAGCAGAGTCAGAGTCAGGGCCAGGGGAGGAGGAATTGTGGCCTGTCTCTTATTGCCAGGGCTTGGCAGCAGATGGCAGAGGCTTTCCTCTTCTTCCCCATTGAATTGTTGGCTGGGCTGGTTTGGCTGGAGCTGTTCTGGCAGCAAGGTCTTCCTCTGAATGGTGAACCTGCTTGCAAGCCTGCCTTCCTTTATATCCGTGGGGCTGACGCAATGCATCCTCCCCTCATGCGAGTGAATGCTTTGCATCACTAGCATCAGCTAGGCATCGGCTAGGCTTCCGCTCTGCATCCGCTTCATCCGCTCTGCATCTGTTTCCTTCGTTGCGCCGTCCGCTTACTGTTCTCCCACCGGGAAGCCCTGTGGATGTGACCATCTGCGTCTATCCGCTAGGGCTTCCTGGAGCATCCGCTTTCCATCTGGACATCTTCCCCCGTCTGTTCCTTTCCGTTGTTGTCCGCTCTGCTTATACAAATTCGGGGCACTTTTGAGAGCAGATAACAACGGATGGAACGTTTTCTCGTCCGCTGTGTCCTTTTTACATACATTTTGCATCCATCGGCCTATGTGACAGGCCCTTAAAAAGAGATGGCAAGAGTTTTGTACTTTCAGTCTTGCAAGATTATGTTAATGTATCATTACAATAAAGTAGAATTAGCACATCAGGTCTGCTTAATCATTGGACTATTCCTGGAAAGGCTACCAAAACATTCTTACTTTCACATTTCTTTCCTGGGAAGATGGAGACATGCCTCTTTTCATATCTTACCAGTGAATCACAGCATAGTGAATGAGTAAGGGAAGCAATAGAATATTGTGCTGATATTTCTGTACAAATGCTGGAAACTGGGAACTGCAGAAGTAACTAAAAATTCTGAAGAAATGCAGATGAGTGCTTCCTTCTATCCCATGTCACCTCATACATCTCATTCTATTACAAATTTACAGACAGAAAGAGAATGCAACTGGGCGCATGGGAAAATTTAAATCTGAAACATGGTTAACTAATAAAGAGTTCCATTTCTAGGAGAAACACAAATCCACCTCAATCATTCTAACCATCCAGCTGTAGATGGAAAAGACTAAATCTGCCTTCACCTTGGACTTGCCAATTTTGACGGAAAATGCCTGCATGGAATTTTTTTAAAATTTAGTTAAAAGGAGTTCTAGCTTTATGACAGTAAATGCTACAAATCCCCATTTGGCTTATAAAAACCACCCATATACCTCTCTCTGGGAGTATGCATGAGACCCTTTCTTCCTTTGAAGGAACCTTTGTTCAACATAAGGCATTACTGGATTGGGTTCATCAACCTCTGGTCAACATTCAGTTGACCAAATTGTGAAAGACACACTTGATACTGAAGTCTTTTTTAAAATGTCACCAATAGCTGATTAAGAACTTTACTGGGATTCTTATTTTTGTTTTAATTTTTTTCCTTTTCTCTGCTCTCCCTCTCTCTTTCTCTCCACCCCCACCCTCTTTTTCAACTGACAGCTTCTACTTTGTAAGAAGATAAATGGCCAATGAACTTGTCAAAACAGTTCAGCACTTGAATTCATTGAAGGTCCTCATCTCAGCACAGACTGTCCAGTATCTTATGACCTACCAACATTTAGGTGACAACTGGTATAGATAAAAACCATGTAAAAACCTGTTGCTTTTTCTTTATTAAAGTAGTGGATAGACTGATTCAAGGGTACACAATTAAAAAAGCAAATCTGAGGTGGATTCTCTGTCTATCTGTCTTCCCAGGCATAATTAACCCGTGGAATAGCTTGCCTTCAAAACCAATATGGTCAAGTTTTTAGCAGATAACAATAGACTATGTGAATGTGGAGAGACAGAGAACCAGAGCCATCTGTTGGTATGTTGGCTACTACCAGAAACATGTATCAACAATGTCTTACCTTTTGGCCAACAAAAGTCAGGAAGGTGGCTTCATTCTGGCAGTTTAAAGTTTGATTTAGACATGGAAAAAGGAGGAGGAGGAGGAGGAGGAGGAGGAATAGAGTAGTTGTAGTAGTTTTTCTTTGTACCTTCTTATTTCAAATTGATTCAAGAGTAAGTTACTTTGTAATTTCTTTTTCATGCACTCTTCACTGATTGAATGGTATCTATTCTTTATTTAAATGTGTACTTTCTTCAATGTTATCTACATACAACACTAAGATAGATCCATTTGAAGGATGTGATCCTTTTCTCACACAGACTCTAATGGATGGACTAATACGGTCAAGCACAAAAATCGGAAGACTGGCTGGAGAATTCTGGGAGTTGAAGTCCACAAGTCTGAAAGTTGCCAAATTTGGAGACCTCTGGTATAGGGTTTCCTGCTTATTTTTATTTATTTTATTTTGTCAAGTGATCATAACAGATATAAATATAAGCATGGTCATGAATACATGAAATGGATACATATAAGAAAAAAGAAAAAGAAACAATAGGACAGGGACAGGAGGCATGTTGGTGCACTTATGCATGCCCCCTACAGACCTCTTAGGAAAGGGGTGAGGTCAATAGTAGACAGTCTAAGGTTAAAGTGTTTGGGAAAGTCAGGCAGAGTATTCTAAACATTGACCACTCTGTTGCTGAAGATGTATTTCCTGAAATCAAGTTTGGTGCGGTTTACCTTGAGTTTGTATCTATTGCTTGCTCTTGTATTGTTATGGTTGAAGCTGAAGTATTCATTGACAGGTAGGACATTGCAATATATANTAGGCTCCAGCAGATGAGTATTCCAAAGTCCTTGACAGAGTTTGGATCATCAACAAGGTCTTGACTATTCAGCTTGTATTTTATTTTCTGATTTTTTTTGTCAATATGTAAGACAGAGCATTTATTTGTTGAGATTTGCAGTTGCTATTTGTTTGACCACTCTGATACATAATCAAGGTCTTTTTGAAGGGTAGCAGTATTGTTGGTGGTGTTGAATAGCTTGAGCAAGATGTTGTACCAGAAGATCTCCAAAGTCCCTTCCAGCTCTATTATTCTGTTCTGCTAGGACATACAGAGAGCACACGATCTTGGACAATCCTCCTGATACAATGCAGCTAGTTAAGTGCTGGAGTTTGCTCTTTCTTATAAATGCATTACCTGTGAGTAAATCTTTTTCTGTTAGAGTTATGGAACCTTGTTTCACTGGTCATTGTTCAGCTCAGGTTCCTGTTTCAAGAATGTGTGTGTGAATGCACACACATACCCTACTTCTAGCTCCAATGAGATTAAAATTGGAAGAGACTGGGAAGGCAGTGGGTTCCATTTTAATCAACTGAAGTCTAGATGTTCTGTAAATCATCAAGCATCGCTGGGATTCCCAAAAATGTTAATTTTCTAACTTTCATTTATACATTAAGAACATTACGGGTATTGCTAAAAAAGAATTGCAAGGTGGGTTGGGGTAAGGGGGTGAGTGAGAAAAGCTACTAATATTCTGCACTTGTGAATCTTTTGCTTTAAATAGGCATTTTAAAGCAAAAAACTGTGTAGCTTCAGTCTAGCTGCAGGGATTTCCCTTCATCAGACTGGAATGAGTCCAAAATCCCTATGACTATACGGTGATTTAATATTGCCTCATCATAATCCTGCAGGCTGGAACCTCAGGGAGTTAATCAGCTTTCTCTCACTATCCTGCCCACTTGATTTAATTAAATTGCTGATTATTTTGCTTTAATGTAATAAGAATGTTAATGAAATATGCTAAACAACACAGAACAACATCATCACAGATAAAGGCAGGATCTTTCTGAAAAGCTTCCAAGGATGATTTCCATTCAGGCACATGACACAACACTAGCGGCTCTTAACCACCAGTTGTTTTTCCACAGTTTTACGACAGCCAGAATCAAAGCTATCTTTTTGAAGTTGCTTCTCTACAGAGAGGTTATTAGTTATTTATTTAGGCCTCAGGCGTTATAAAACAGGCAGAATCTTGACATATCTATCCTATCAGAATCATAGGATGATTTACATTACTTTCCCTAACATTCTTGGTGATTCCAAGTAGAGATGTCTCCAAAAATGTTCTGAAAAACAGACCTAACAAAAACTCAGTGTCTCTAAAACTTGGACAGCTTTTCTTGTATCTAGTTGTACCTCCTAACTCATGACAGTGTAAGATTGTCAATGTAATACCTCCACATCAGAGGTGGTATTCAGCAGGTTCTGACCAGTTCTGGAGAACCGGCAGCAGAAATTTTGAGTAGTTCAGAGAACCGGCAAATGCCACATCTGATTGGGCCCGTGCCCAACTATTCTCTGCCTCCCTGGCTGGGTCTTCTTTTGTTGCCCAATACAGGAGAATGGAGCTGGAAAGCAGGTTGGTGGGATGGGGAGGGAATGAAGTAACCTTCCCCCAGTAGTGGGTAAGGAATGGGGATTTTGCAGTATTTTTCCCTGCCATGCCCCCCAAGACACGCCCAGAACCAGTAGTAATTTTTTTTGAATCCCACCACTGCTTCACATCATGTTTATGTTCACACATTCTACTAAATCATAATCTGGTTTGCTAAGTTAGCATGTTGTATGAACATTTGAAAAGTTTGCCAATGAGCTGATATAAAACCTATTGAACTCAAGTGTGTGTCTGATAAGTATAAAGGAGGAAATTAAGAGAAATGGCATTAACATTCCACCTGGGGAAGATAGATGTGTAGATTGGATCAGATTTGATTTGAAAAAAAATGATTTGGGTGCTAGAATTGCAAATCATGTTGCTGGTTTGGCTTTGGATTTTTTATTTATTTATTTTCATAAAGGCTATCCAATTTTGAAGTTCAGATCAATTAGGTGAGAACATCCTCTCTGCTCATTCACCCAAAGCAAAAATGATTTTGATCTGAATTATAGATCCCATTGAAGGCAAACTGCCTTCTAAATTTCTGAATCAAATCTTGTGTTACCTTTCTCCTGTAGCTCATATAGAAGATGATTCTGCATGCAATTTCACATGCAAAAAATATTTGACAGAAGAAAGAAAATCTTGCAAACCTTACTCTGCTGTATTCCTACAAACCCTTTTGTCTGAACTCTATCAGAAATTCAAGCCTTTGAATATGTATCTGTTTTCACAAAGCAGAGTGCTGCATATTTATTCCTCTGAAATATTCATCTGCATCCCCAAAGTGCCATAACTGCTACTGTTGCACGAAATGCCACATGTTATGCACATATTTCTGTTTCAGCACTAGAGCAAACAGATGCTCCTAACAAGCAAAATTTCTACCCTGGATTGAATTTCTTTTCCTTTCCTGTTGTCACTGTTACTCTTGTTTTAGATGGTTGTCAGGTTGGTTACTGCAGCCCTGGGGTCTAATTTCCTTTTTGCCTACCTTTCTGCTTTAGGCATGAAAAGCACTCTTTCTCTTCCCAATCTGTGTGGTGTTTCATAGGTGGAATTTTCACACATCAACCAAGAAGGTCTGTCTCAGTTTAGTTAAACATAACAGACTTTATGGGAACCACTCAATGATTGCTTTATAAGAAGAATGTAAGAGTATAAGCAATGCCCCACTGGATCAGACCCCTGGCCCATTTAGGTTAGCAATATGTGGCTATTAAACTGCACAAGGAAACCTGTTATTCTCCTAGCAGAATGGTACATAGAATTACTGGGAGATCTTATTTTTTTTACCACACAATAGTTTAATATATTAAACAAATTAGGCCCCCATCTCTACACAGCATTAAATACATCACGGTATACAGAAATGCAACACAAGATTGCTCAGGTAGAATGCTCTGTTTGGTACTCAAAATGCCCAAAAGTTATGCATGCCTTAAGCCCCTGTCACACTGCACCAACGGATGGAAAGAGGATGTAAAATGGAGAAAAACACTTGCCATCCGTTGGT
>BHFT01079470.1:0-20148 GCA_004320025.1 Laticauda laticaudata
CCCCCCCCCGGCAGCGAGTCCCAGAAAATGGGAGACACCCACAGCTCTGTGGGCCTGGGTACACATAGACTTCGCCAGGTCCTGCCAAGGACAAACCTTCCTTATAGTCGTCAACACATACTCTAAGTGTTTGGAAGTAATACTGATGAAGTCCACCACATCAGAGGCCACCATAAGAACTCTGCAATGACTATTCTCCACCCATGGGCTTCTGGACATCCTTGTCTCCGACAATGGGTCATAGTTTACCTTGCAGCTGTTCAAAGGGTTCCTATTGAAGCTAGGGATCAGGCACATACTGTCCGCACCTGTCTGCACACTGTCCGCACACTGTCCACACTGTCTGCACCTGGTGACAAATGGACGAGCGGAGAGAATGGTCCGAACAGCCAAAGAAACACTCAAATGGATGGGCCGAG
Organism: Laticauda laticaudata; assembly: GCA_004320025.1. Classification (NCBI taxonomy): domain Eukaryota; kingdom Metazoa; phylum Chordata; class Lepidosauria; order Squamata; family Elapidae; genus Laticauda; species Laticauda laticaudata. The sequence continues at coordinate 420 of BHFT01079470.1, forward strand.
GGTACTGGCAAGGAAGGATCGACAAAATGCTTTTGGCCCAACACATCACACCCCTTGCAGTGACACATCACAGCCCTGCAGAGCTATTGATGGACCGAAGACAATGATCAACACTAGACAGGGTCCACCCTAACTACAGCACCGAGACCCCCATAGATTCCATGGGAAAGTGCAGGCACTTCACCATAGGAGACCCGGTCTACGGTCACAATTTACAGGGGGAACCATCTGGGTACCAGCCAGGATCACAAGGATCACTGGATCCCGATGTAGATACAGACCAGAAACTATGGGAGAGGCACATTGACCAGATCAGAGGCCAGGTCCCTATTACAGACAACCAGCCAGACACCTGACATGCTCCAGCAGAATGGTCCCTGGCTGAGGCTCTACCTACAGAACTCAACTAACTGCCTAACCTCAAACCCAGACAGGATGTGGGAACACTTATCTTTTGCAAAGGAAGTCCTGTGGTGTACTTCTGAGGCCTCAGGCTCAACGGTTCCTGCCACGCCACAAGATGACTTTGAGATGGTTCCACAGGCAGGGACCGGAGCAGTGGCGGACCCGTCTGCTCGGGCTGCTGTTCTAGGAAGAAATGAGGTGCACAGGTCCAGTTGCAACCCTTGAAGCCCCGCTTACCTACATGTTTACGTGAGATACGCAAGTGTTGATTGGAGGAACACTAACTAGGAGGCCAAATATGGCCATAGAATAGAGTCGACTAGTAGACTCCACTCATTGGCTCAGCCACTGGCAGAAGAAATAAAGTCCCGTCAATGGCTGAAGCTTTGGACAGCGCCAGCTACAAAAGCCAGCGCCTGCCATGGCTGCGCAGCTTTTATTTTAAACTGCACAATAAAGACTTTTTACCTGCTCTTGCCGCATCCTGCCTCTTAATTTGCGGAGCCTACTTAATAATGATCTACCTTATATGTTAGATTTAGGCAAAATGGTTAGGTATAATGAAATATTAGATAATTGGGGGAAATTAAAAACTAATCAGGAATAGGATCCTCAGTAGCACAGTGGTTAGTGTGCAGTACCTCAAGCTACTCTTACTGCAATTTGGCAGATTGAATTCCAACAGGCTCAAGGTTGACTCAACCTTCCATCCTTCTGAGGTGGGTAAAATGAGGACCCAGATTGTTGGAGGTAATATGCTGACTCTGTAAACCGCTTTAGAGGGCTATTGCTAATTGAAAGAGCAAGGAATAATTATAGATTGGTGGCCATACCTTCAGCTGCAAGCAAGATATAAAAAAGACACAGAAGAATATGGATTCAATATTGAGTTACAACAATTAGATAAGATTTTAGTAGGTCCGGAGGAGAAATTTATGACAAGAATATACAATTACTTACTAAGATTTGATATGAAAGAGGACATAGTAAAAGGGTCCATGATAGCATGGGCAAAAAATGTTGGACATAACATAGAATTAGAAGACTGGGGGAAATTATGGAATAAAAATTATACATTAACAAGGTCCGCAGCATATAGGAGAATCTTTACAAGATGTTTTACCATTGACATTTGGCACCAATGAGATTGGCAAAGCTGTATCCCAATATGAATCCAAGATGTTGGAAATGTAAACAGAGCCAGGGTACCTTCTTCCACATATGATGGCTCTGCCCCAGAGCCAAAAAACATTGGGTCAAAATACAGAGTTGATTGCAAGAAATAACAAAATGTCAAATAGACTTCAAACCTGAACTGTTCCCTTTAGGAATAATTAAGGGGAAATGTGACGAGGATTGCATTCGCACAATGTTGGAAGTGAGATAGCATACTGCCAGAGGATTTAGTAATCCAAAAGATATTAGAATGTGCTGAGATGGACAAACCCACCCCATAGCTAAACGGCAAAGAGCTAGAGTACTATGCAGTATGGAATAATTTATATGAATGGTTGAATAGTAGGAATAAAAATAGTAGAGATAAGATAAGTAGAGATTAGAAAAAATATAAATATATATATAAAAGAATATAAACGTATGGAGATTTATATATGTAACGAAGATGCCACAATGTTGAAGATGAGAATGAGCTATGAAAATGTGAAAAAGCATAATAAAAACAAAACCCAAAAAATGTTACACAGACAGCTTATAATTTTTCTAATTAGAAACATTTTATGCTAAAGCATTTTAGAAGCAATACAAATTCCATTTTGTTTTATATATTATGATTATCATTTTATTCATTTATAACAATGTCAAGAAATCCTATCATTACAAACTTCATTTTAATCACTTTATACTGCTCATGTCTACATCTAATAGTTTAAAAAATCTGTTATTTTATCATTTACAGAACATTTACAGAACAATTTCAGTTTTTCTTATCATGATTTATTCACCACTGTAAATCATTATTTTTCAAATAAAGGGGACTGAGTTGTGTAATGAAGAAAGCAAAGTATTTACACATTAGGTTGAAATATCTCCCATCAAATTCAATTTGTTTTGATTTATCAACCTCTCATTTCACATTAAGGCACTTCACTGTCCATTTCCTTCCTTTCTAACTGTGACTCCACAACTTGCTAATTGGCTGTTTTTTCTTCTTCTCCTAAGTCATTTTTAGATTATTCAGCAAAAGATTAATACAGTTAAGGAAGTAATTATAGAACAAAGATATTAGAAAATAGTACTTTCTTTTGTTTGTGAAAGAATCCTGGAATGTGCATAATATAGGCAGAATTTTGAATGCCTTGATCTCATTTGTGTCGATTTTTTATTAACATGATGGAAAGTAAGACAGCTTTGATTATATCCCCAAAACGCAAAGCACATACAAGCAAGGCCCTTTTTAAGATTTTAGGGGAGTTGTCAGTTCAGTTCCTTCTGAGTTAGGAAGGTTAACAATAACTTGTTTAAGGATCTCAGATGCCAAGTTATTTTAGCTAAGCAGAATTATTCTGTTTCCTTATCCATTTAGAATGAAGACAGCATATGGTGACTCATTTGATTTCATTATAATTGGTAATTCTGAATTATTCTGTATAGAGGAGATAAGGAGCCAACATTAACGTCATCCTCTCTCCCCACCTAACATTCACTAATACAAAATTTGTGATATTGGATGCACTATAGGTTTTCTAAGTTTTTTTAATTTCATTGTTTGTTATTTTAGAAGCAGGTTAACATGCACTGAGCTGGTATCATATAATCATTCCTTCTAGAAATGAATATTACAAGCATGAGAAAAAAAGGAAATCCACAATCACTGGGTATATATCTCCTGTATACATAAAGGTAGGGTTACTTCAGAAATTAAACAAAATTGGAGAATTGGGCCAAAATGCATAATAATTTTGACATTAATAAAGGAAATGTTTGGGGAGACATTTCTAATTTTAACTTCCAATCTTGTTGCTTTGTTAAAAGTCCTAGTCCTTTCATTTGGTTGCATTAATTGCCCACTTTCAAATTGCTCATATAACTGATCTTCATTAGTATGCTAAATGTGTTTGGAAATTCTTATGACAAGGTTTTCTTTCTTTTTAAAAATTGTATCTACTTTATTGATGTGTTTACCCAACAGTACTTGCCTCTAAAAGAATACATCACTATTAAATCATCAGTGGGTAATTAGAATGCCCTAATCAAATAGGGAAAGTCTATCTTATAAAGTCTAGCCACTACAAAGGCTGTTAAGAGGATATTATTTTCCAAGAGTTTTTAAAATATTATTATTATAAGAAAAAAAAAAGGAAAAATGTATTTTCAAATGAAGTCAGTGCTATAACAGACATAGCTGTGGAAGGCTTACCCACTTACAATTTCTATACTTTCATCTCTGTGCCAGCAACACTCTGTGTTCAGATAATGTAGGTTATGTAGGAAGGTTAATTTAATTCAAATAAGCCTGAGGCTATTTGTAGATGAAATGTATTTTTATTATTACTAATTTGGATAGGCTACGGAGTTCCCTTGACATACTGAATACCCCTTAACTCAATTTGGTTATGTGAATACAGTTAATGTATCTGAGCTGATGTACTTGACTAATCCTAATTTTCATGAAATCAGACCTGAACAACATAGAGTTACTCATCCAAGAATAGTTTCCATATTCATTTTACTCACTTCTAGCTGGCAAATCTGATTTTATGGCATGTATTATAATAGGACAGATATAAAGTTGCTCAGGAAAGTTCCCAATTTTTAATTAACCAAAACAAATAGATCTTTTTGGAGAACAGGTAAGTCAAGAGATCTGAGGTGACATATGGCAGGTGTGGGAGAAAATTCTGGCCAAAGGGAACCCATCAATGGTCCCAATAACACAATAACCAATTGCTTGAAATGTGTGATTTCTTCATATCTCATTTATGATTACCTCTCCTGACAGTATGCCGAAATGCAGCTTCAGCTAATAGGATCATGTTCTTTTATCAACTGCATAATGCAGATAACTTTTGTAATTCTCAGATACATTTATGATTGGCAAGGATGTAAGGTAAATAGCCAATGAAGATATGTCAGTTTTGCAAAAATCTATTTATATTAGGAGAGTTTACTATGCAGTTCTCAAACATCCAGAATATGACATCAAGAACATTGTTAATTTTTAATCAAGGCATTATTAACATAGAAAGTTATTTTCAGATCTTGAAAAAAATCACTTTAGAAAATATGCACATTATTTTTGTATCCTGCTTCTATACCTAAATTTAGAAACTTATGTAGCATTACATTAAAGATATAAAATGAGGCATTTTTTAATGAACAATACTAGGCTTCAATACTGCAGAGATGCGACACATAGTGTATGTGTATGTGGCTATTAATTAAGTATATCATTTGTTGGCCATATGAAAATGTTTGATGGGTGGATAAGCATTTGAGACTCTGAAGAGAAAATAAGAATTAAGCTTGAAACAAAACTGCTGTATGAATTCTAATATTAAGTGTTTTGATATCTGAAATGCTGTTTATGCCTCCCAGAGGCACCTTGGAGGGAACATGGGTGGCATAAAAATTTAATGACTTAGACCTCTGGCAGTGATGTGGCAGTGATTTGGGGAAGACAGGTCAGACTTCATCTCTTGGACTCGATCTTTTGCATTAGGAACCTGATTTGAGGGTCATGATCTCTTGGAGGGAGACGCGATAAAGAGAGGAAGCTCAGGGAACTTCATGGTGGTAGGCAACCACCCACTGGAATGAAGGGGAACCTCACAAATCCTAGGCAAAAGTGTCAGTCATACTAATATGGCTGACCAGAAGTTGTGACACCTGCCAGACTGGGAAGGAGAAGATTGGCAAAGCGTAGCATCGGACGGAAGTTAAATCCTAGGAGCCATAACTTTAGCAGCGCAAGAGGAGAGAAAGTCCTATGATCGGCAGGCAAGTGAAGAGGTGTGGATGGAGAGAGACTGAAGGTCTCAAAGGAGGTAGCTAGAAGGCGGTGAGAGCGGATTGCAGAAGGCGGTGAGAGTGGATTGCAAGGGAAGAGAGCAGCCAGAAAGATTTGGACTGAGAAATGGGATGTGGAGAGAATGAGAGTAAGTGAAAGTACTTGTGAAGAAAGGGAAAAAAAAGATTGGACAGAAAAGGATGGAGGAATTGGAGTTGGAGTTGGAGGAAGAGATTCATCCAGAACATATAAAGGCTAAATGGCTAAGTGACTAAGTGACTAAGCAATCTGAAGGGAGGAATTTAGCAAAACAGCAGGAAGGATGGAAGAAAGAAAAGAAAGTGAAGAAGGAGAGTGAAGGTGCAGAGAGTTTTTCCGAGGATGGGGGTCAATAGGAAGGAATCGGATTTAAAAGAAAGGAAGCTGAAAAGGACTATTTGAACATTATTTAACAATTGAAATAGAAAAGAAAGGAATTTTTGTGCTACAAGACTGAATGGCTGATGTAACAGATGATGGGAGAGCTTAACAAGAAAGGAGAAGGCAACATTTATATGTACTAAAAGATCAGGAAATAAGGTGATAAAAGAACTCATTGTAAAGCAAAATATTTGACTTGATGCTTATGTTTATCAAATATTGTTTATTTGATAGTGCTTTTTATTGTTAAGGCTGTAATGATTATTTAGAATATAAAATTTGAAAGTGTATGATACAGTGAAATAGGAATTATTGCTTTTGATAATAGAACTTTGATAATGGAACTTTGTTGAATATATTTAGTTTAAAGAAGAGTAAATATATCTAGTGTATAAATTAAAGTGAGAAATTATTACTTTTAGATTATATAGAGGATTGTTTAAGCTAACTCAATTAATTAATACTTACCAAATAACATAAAGTGCTAAATAATTTTGCAATTAACTACAAGTTAATGATATTATATTATTTAAAGTGGATATAAGATTGTGATATAATTTAATCAAATTATAGTATTTAAAGTAGATATAAGATTGTGATATAAACAAACAATATATTGAACAGTTTTGATTGTCATACTAAATATTAAAAGAAGGGAATAATTGAAAGATTGAAAAGAGAAGTATAAAATATTATTGAGAAGCAGGAATAACTAGGTGAAAATTAAGTGGATGGTAGAGTGGAATAAGGTTATACAAATTAATAAAAATGAAAACTACCACAACAGTTACATGCATGGGAAAGAAAATACCATCAAATCCCTCTTTGGCGTCAGCATCACCTTTGGGACAGAGAACAATAGATACGATGTTAGGAGCAGAAAAAGCAGCTAACCCAGCTAATAATGATGCAGATGATGCTTCTGACAATACAAGAAATGATGCTTAAGATGCAAGAGACTATGAATAAAAATCATGAAGAAATGAGAAACAACATGTACAAATTAGAAAACAAATAGGTGAAGTTCAACAAATAATGGGAAAAAATGAACAAAGAATTACAGCGGTTGAAACTAGAATGGAACAGATTGAAAAAAAAATGGAAGGAGTAGACCAAAAATTAGTAGCCATAAACAAGTATTTAGAGGAGTCCATCATAAATCTAGAAATGGAACATGCTGCCTTCTACCTACACTTTCAAAATGTTCCCAAGGATAAAGATGAAGATCTGAAAATGATTATGGTGGAAATTTTGGCAGAAGCTACCCAACAGGAGATTGGAGAGATTAGAAATGATATGGATGAAATCTATAGAGTATATACCAACTATTCCAGATGTAATGAATTGCCGAGGGAAATACATATTAGATTTACTAAAAAAAAAGGTAAGAGATGAAGTACACAAAGCAATGAGAGATGAAATTATGACTTATGAAGGTAAAGAAATACAAACACTAAAACAAATCCCCAGAAGGGATTAGAGAACAGTGTTTTTTTGTTATTTTAATAAAAAGCAAGTACAAAATTAAATAAGCAATTTCCTGTCCTATCCGGCCAGGCAGATCGATTTGTTAAGGGCAACAGTTCCTGTAGAGCCATGTATCCTACATTAGGGTTAAAAGAAGATTTGAAGGAAAGTGGATTAAATAATTTCTTTGAATTGGATATTCAAATTGATTTGAGATATCAAATTTAATTACTTGAAAATCCTAATTTCTGTCTGAACATAAATGCAGCAGTTTTATTCAAATCTAAATAAAGGTGGATGGATTATAGGAAGTGTGGTTAAGAACATCCTATCTGTGCCAACAAATTCTGGCAAACTCACATTACATCAGCAACTGGACCATGATTTTTTTTTTTTTATAGTGCTGGAATTCAGGCATGGGCAGAAATTACTCCCTTTATAGGTAGTCCTGGAGTGTTGAATATAATGGAGCCTGCACATTCCATTCATACCTTGAGGATTTGCAGAATCTTGTACCTTGAATGAGATCACTCCCTGCTTTCTGCCAATGCATTCACTAATCAAATGCATGATTCATTAAGTGTACATGAGGTATTTCAGGATAGGGAAGGCCCTAGGGGCCTCGTGATGGAACAGGCCCCCAAGGTCTCCCCAACCCACTAAGATACCTTATGCTTCCCTCTCCCTTCTGCTGCATCAGATTCACTTACTCTCAGACTCAACTGGGCAAGTTCTAACAGTGAAAGAAAGGGAGGCAGAACATGTACCCTCAAGCTGCAGTAACTGACTTTAACCCAATTTCATCCACAAACAAGCAAACCCTCAGATCGTGTTGAGTATGGAAACCTATGCAAAGCCAGCACTGGGAGCATCCACCTCCCAATGCTTTTTCAAATGTCCTGGCCCCACCCCAGGTCATCTGGCCACCACACCCCACAGTAGCCACCATTTGATGGCTAGCAGCAGGAGCCACTGCCAGTCAGTTGGGAGCCACATGGAGATCTGGCCATCAGCTCTGTGCTGATCAGCTGGGAGATGCGTGGGAAGATGGCCATCAGCTGGGCATTGCAGGAACAGCATGAGAGGCCAATGACCATTAGCTGGGCATTGCAGGCTTGAGCCTCATTCAACCATATTTGCTATTCCTGCAGGCTTGCAGGAACCGCCACCAGTAAGATACTGTCTCCTTGCACCTCCCTTGAAATGGCAAATCCCAAGCCGGGGCTCAACAGGGGCCTACCTGGAAGACAGAAACAAAGAGATAAGACACGGCCCCAAGACAGGCATCCTTCCCCCCCAGCTTGTGAAGATACCATCAGTGAAACTGTGTCAGCAACCTGGTGGCCTGTAGATCCCATCCAGCCACCCATGAGGCCTCGGTAGAGGGGTATTATTTCCACTGAACCAGGTACTGAAGCTTGCCCCTGTGTTTTCAGGAATCCAAAACCTTATCTATCTCATAGTGATCTTATCCACAGGGCCTGGTGGCTCGGGAAGGCCCCGAAGATCAGTAGCCTCTACGGTTTTCAATAGGCGACTATGAAATACAGGGTGGACAATGGGGAAAGGCCCTAGATATTTTGGCCCTAGCTTTTTGCATGGCATCCTTAGTTTCAGTTATTTAGTGAACAGAAAAACCTTATCCCCTACTCTGAATGGTTTGTGGCCTGCCCGTTTCTTATCAGCCTGTGCCTTATAGGTCTTAGCAACTTTCTGTAATCACTATTTTCACAGCTCCTCCCCCCCATCTTGTATCTTGTCAGCCCACTTCTTCAGGGTGCCTGGGACCTGAGTCCATCCAGGGATGGGCAGAAGGTCCATTCCATTCACCACCTGGAAGGGGTTGAACCTGTTGCTGCTGTGCATTGTGTTATTGTACGCCACCTATGCAAAACAAAGGAGGCCAGCCCAGTCTTTCTTTTGGTATGAAACATAGCAACACAAATAGCATTCCACCATAGCATTTGCTCTTTCAGCTGCCCCATTAGTACTGGGGTGGAATGCAGAGCTCAAACCTTGCGAGGACTCTCTTAGGCACACAAAGTTTTGCCAGAACTTGGCACTGAACTGCACCACTCTGTCTGAGATAATGCACTGGGACCATGGAGCCAGTAAATGTGGTTGATGAATAATCTTGCCAGCTGTTGTCCTGACAGTATCCTGGTGCACAACACAAAGTGGGCCTGTTTGGAGAACAGGTCTATGACAGTGTGTCTCTGCTGTCTCCAGGTCCAGTATTAAATTCATGGCAATATCCTGCCATGGTCTAACAAGATCAGCCACAGTTTGCAGGAGGCCTGGAGGTTTTCTGTGTTGCAGTTTCCATATTGCACAAACTGGACAGGTCTTTACATAGTCCATGATCTCTGACCTCATGCGAGGCCACTAAAAGTGCCATTAGGCTAGATGTAGAGTTTTGAAGGAGTCTGATGTGGTCATCCCATGGTCCTCCCAGGGCAGCCTCCTTATGGTGGTGGTTGGGCCTTCAGTTTTGTCAACTGTGGTACTGGCGTCGGGCATTCCGTTGCCTGATGACCCAGTTGGTTGCACCAAAAACAGTGTAGTAGTGGGAAAGTTCGCTGCACCACAGGGGCCTGGGCAATGGAACTGGGTCTCACTATGCCTATTGGTGTTGCCCTCTCCGATGGTTTCCAGGGCCCGAGACCTGCATCATTCCACAACCTGAAATCATGTAATCTGGCATCCAGTTCGATGGCTGCTCAGAACCATTCCTGCAGTTGGTGTGGCAGACTCCTATAGATGCCGGGTTGATGGATATCCTGGTCCAGTCCTGTCCTGAATTGGTGGACCAATAGACATTCCAGCCATCACTGCAGCTTACCTGCTATTCAGCGGAACTCCTGAACATACTCCTTTGCTGGCTGGCTGCATTGTTTCAGCAACAGCAGCTCATCTTTCGCCTGCTGTCCCCAGGACCCATCCTCAAAGTGTGCCCTCTGTGCCTCCAGGAAAAGGCCCACATTTTCCAGCTTCTTGGCATGTTCATTATGTAAGTCCGCCACCCAGCAGCCTCCCCATCCAAGACTGCTGTCACCGCTATGACCATAGCCCATTGTGATGAATAGAACCTTGCATATAGATCTAGATGGTTTATCACCTGACAGAAACAGAGTCACATGATCATGGTTTCATCAAAGGTTGCCTGCAGTGGTGGTGGGCCCCATGCCATCTGCTGGTGCCAATACTCCAGTGGCCATGTGGGCCCCTGGATTGCTGTACATGGGTCTAGGACTGCAGTACAACTGCCCGGTTGTGCTCCCAGCTGGTGCTTCTGTCCATGGGGCCCACTGACCCTGCTGGGGCACTCCATCCATGTGTCTATCTGGAGGTGGCATGAGGTCAGCCAGCAAGGACCTTGATCCCATGCCCCAGTCCATTCTGCCTCACAGGAACAGCTGGACACTTGGTCTAGGTGCAGCTTTGAACTGGTCAAAGGAAAGTGGGCCTCCTCTGGAAGTCCCAATTTCTGAGCTTGCAACATCTCTACCTGTTCTACCACCATCTCCCACAGTTGCTAGGATGGCACATCTCTGAAACTGGCCTCCCCAAACTGTTCCTGCAACACATCCATGGTTCTGCTACCAGGAGCAGTCAAGTAATTCCACTCCCCTATCAGCCAACACTCCCGCCACTCAATCAAATGTGAGGGAGTCCACAGGGGGAGTTGTAGCACATTTTCCAGTCACATCCACAATTCTCCTGACAGACCCATCCCCTATACAACTACTGGCCATCACCTGACTGCACTCCCACAGGGGTTCGCGTGCCTTTGGCCAGATAACTGGCTGGGGAATGTCCTCCAGAGCCTCTGGCATTGGTTCCGCCCCCTCCACCATGGATTCCACTGGCATCTCAGGCACCATGTTTTCAGCCATCTCTCTGGAGCAACCAGACACCTAAACAACTCCAACCCAAAAGGAAAAGAAAAAAAGAAAGAAAAGGGAAAGTGCTTTTTCACAACTGGGCAAGCAGTCCTTTTTCACAACTGGACAAGATCTGCCAGTGAAAGAAAAAGAGCCAGGACATATACCCTCATCAGCAGTAACTGACTTTAATCCAATTTCATCCACAGACAAGCAGAGCTTCAGATTACATCAAGTATGGAAACTCATGCAAAGTCAGTGCTGGGAGCATCTGCCCCCCCCCCCAGCACTTTTTCAAATGTCCTGGACCCACCCCAGGTCAACTGGCCATTCCACCCTGCCAGTAACCACCATCTGGTGGTTAGCAACAGGAGCTGCATACCAGTCATCTGGGAGTCACATGAAGATCTGACCGTCAGCTTCATGCTGGTCATCTGGAAGCCACATGGAAGCCTGTCAGCTGGGCTTCACCAACCCCTTGTGTGCCAGTCAGCTGGGAGCCACGTCGGAAGATGGCCATCAACCGGGCATTGCAGGAGCCGCATGGGAAGCCGGGGCTGTCAGCTGGGCATTGCAGGCTTGAGCATCTCACCACATTTGCTGTTCCTGCAGGAACTGCAGCCAGGAAGATGCCACCTCCTTGCACTCCCTTGAGCCGGGGCTCAACACTTGCCTTACAAATTCTGTCTCCTCTGTTCCATGGTTTCTGTGCCTTTGAAGGAGAGGAAAGTTGATAGAAGCTCCTGGGTGCCTGAATTCTCCATGAGCTTACTGACCCCAGAAACTTTCATTCTGGGCATAAAAAGTGTTTGCAGTGCCTTTCTCCTGCTCCTCTCCCACAATTTCTTTCTGCTACCACTAGAATACTTTTCACCTGGAAAAGTGAAAAACCANGCAGTGCCTTTCTCCTGCTCCTCTCCCACAATTTCTTTCTGCTACCACCAGAATACTTTTCACCTGGAAAAGTGAAAAACCATCCACTCTGTTTTTAAGCACCCCTTTTGCAAGGAAACAAAGCTTCCAGCCCATGCCAGGTGAAAAGTGTTCGGGTGCCTATGGGGTGCTTAGAAATGAAACTATCCACTTTAGCCCTAGAACATTTTTCACACAAATGGAGAAGGGACATGGGCTGGAAGCTTCATTTCCTTGCAAAAGGGGCTCTTAAAAACAGAGCAGATGGTTTTTCACTTTTCCAGGTGAAAAGTATTTCAGTGAGGCAGAAAAGAGTTGAGGGGGAGGAGCAGGAGAAAGGCATTGCAAACACTTTTCACACCCAGAATGGAACTTTCCACTCTTGTGAGTGTTCAGGCACCCAATCTCTGCAAAAGGGTATAGATGCCAGGACTCATGTGATATTATGGCACCCAGGAGTTTCCATCAAGTCTCCTCTCCCTCATAGGGAAAGAAGCCATGGCAGAAGACACCATTATTTGCAAGGTAAGTGAGTCCGGCATGGCAGAATGGGAGGTGGAAGGAATTGTGGGGAGCAGGAAAATAAGGCTAATGTTGCAGACCTCTGCAGTCATTCATAAGGGTGAACAATTGCTATAGTGCTGCAATATTTGTAATTCTGGGACATGCTCATAAACACTGGGAGTGCTTATCTCATAACTATGAATGGGCGCTAAATGAACACTGGTAACTCAGAGATGACCTGTATAAACGATGCTTGAGATTTAAAGTATTTTTTATTCTATTTTACTTTATTTTATCTGAAAATTTCATAGGATTTCACATTGTTATATTTGATGCCAACTTTGCACATTTGTCCTATATTTTCTAGTTACAGATCAGAGATGATATTCAGCAGGTTCTGAACAGTTCTGGAGAACCGGTAGCAGAAATTTTGAGCAGTTTGGAGAACTGGCAAATATCACTTCTGATTGGCCCCACCTCCATCTATTTTCTGCTCGCTTTTGAGTGCATCTGGTCTTTTATCAGTCTTTCCTCAGTCATGCAGTCCTCAACAGTCTGTAGAATTACTGGCTTGCTGATATTAGTCCAGGGACAGACAATAAAAAGTGGAACACTGTTATGTATATGTAAATAACATACTTGGGTTGACAATATATAAACTACAAATATATATGTTTGTAGCTTTAAGGAAAAATACTGTAATGTATTATGCTGTGTTCTGGTTGGTTAATTATGCTATAAGTTGCCATAGGAGAGAGCTATAAATCATGGTTTAATTCTTTTTTTCACTGATGATCTCTCTTGATATTGATACTGATACAGATTGCGGACCAATACGGACTAACCCTGTTTATTTTGATATTCTGTTGATATCAAAAGTTATTTGTTGTATTATGGTTTGATATTTGTCTGCTGTAAAAGACATGGAACCGGCAAGAAGACTTGATAACTATATATAAGAAGACTTTATAACTGGATATTTCTGAACTGTTAAAAATGTGTATGATATGGACTGTTTATTGGACTGTGCTATTTCTTCAAGTAAACATTAATATAATTTGTTCAACTCTGAGTGGCTGTATATTTCTTCATAACTGTTTTCATAAACTGTTTTCCATGTGCATATCATTTTTATACAATGGTTACTCTGCACATATCCTAACAAAAACATTGTGAACTCTTGTTTCCAAAGATGGCACTTCCAGTATCTTGTAGACTTGAAGGGATATGGTCCTGAGAGAAGGCTGTCCTGGGAGAAGACTGATGATGTGCACACTCCTTGGTTGATTTGTCTATTCCACTGCTGATACCCCCCCAAAAAATCTGATCCGTGGGAGTCCAGGAGAATGTTCCATGTCTGGGTTAGTGGAGAGGGCACACAGTGGCAACTTAACAGTGGAGATAACAAACTACTTACTCCAGGTCTGAGAGCATATAGGCCTGAAAAGAGGAAGGCACAAAGAAGATCAGTCAGTTACTCCCAATGAGAAAGCCTCACTCCTCTTGATTAGCTGCAGCAAAAAGTAGTTATTTTCAGGTTTATTTCTTTTTTCTACATCCTTCTGAATAAAAAAAGTTCTCCCAGGGGTTAGCCATTTTTCACTTTCGGATGTTTCCAGAACCTGATTCATGTGGTTTGCTAATCTTGCATGTAAACTTGTTAGTGGTTTCAGCCAGAAGCCATGCAGCTTCATCTAAACCAGGGACCACTCCAATTTTTGACCTTCCTTGCCTGTTTTTGCATCATTTATTTTGTTATATGAATATCTTCCACTCTAGTCACTTTTATAGTGCTTTCAATCTACTTGATCCACTTTGCATTCTCATTGTACTTTCTGTTGTTTTACCACAATTTGTTCCAAAATTTCAGGATATTTCTTTGTCAGGGTTTTCACTTGTGATAGCACCATGTACACTTTCAAGGGTCTTATACAAATTATACTAGTTTGCTCAAAATTGTAATTTTTTCTGAAACTGTACTTTGTTTGGTTATCATATGGCTTTATTTTCTCTGCAGTAGCTACAACTCTTTGTTTCAGCTCTTCAACCAGAATGCAATGTCCTTGTTTTCCAGGTCATATCTTATTGTCAGGCTAATTTTGATTTGTTTATTCTTCAAGTTTCCTCACCTTGCATTTTTTTAAAATTACCTAAATCCAATCAATTTTTTATTTTTAAATTCCAGGCAGATTTTCTGCTTTGACTTTCTTTTCTTCGTTGCTTTGTTCTTTCCAAATTTCAAGCCCAATTCTTCATTAAAGGGCCTGTTACATTGGCTGACGGATGCAAAACGTTTGTAAAAAGGACACAGCGGACGAGAAAATGTTCCATCTGTTGTAATCCGCTCTCAAAAGTGCCCCGAATTTGCATAACCAGAGCGGACAACAATGGAAAGGAACAGACGGGGGGAGGACGTAGCCAGGATGGAAAGCGGATGCTCCACGAAAGCCTAGCGGATGGAAGCGGATGGGAGCGGATGGCACATCCGTGGGACTTCTGGGGGAGCACAACGAAGCGGACGTGTAGCAGAAAGAACAGATGCTGAGCGGATGCCGAGCGGATGCCTAGCGGATGCCTAGCGGATGCAAAGCGTTCACTGCGCATGCGGGGAGGATGCAATGCGTCAGCCCCATGGATATAAAGGGAGGCAGCTTGCAAGCAGGTCACCATTCAGAGGAAAGACCTGCTGCCAGACACAGCTCTAGCCAGCCTGCCAGCCAGCCAGCAAGCAAGCCAACAACCATGGGGAAGAAGAGAAAGCCTGTGCCATCTGCTGCCAGCCCTGGCAAGAGGGACAGGGCCACCATCCCACCCCCTGGCCCNCAGGTCACCATTCAGAGGAAAGGCCTGCTGCCAGACACATCTCCAGCCAACAACCATGGGGAAGAAGAGGAAGCATGTGCCTACTGCTGCCAGCCCTGGCAAGAAGGACAGGGCCACCATCCCACCCCCTGGCGCTTACTCTGCTTCTGCTGGGGCTTCTGCTGCTGGGGCTGACTCTGCTGGTGCTGGTGCTTCTGCTGGTGCTTACTCTGCTGGCGCTGCTCCTGGTGCTGGTGCTTCTGCTGGTGTTTACTCTGCTGGCGCTGCTCCTGATGCTGGTGCTTCTGCTGGTGCTTACTCTGCTGGTGCTACTCCTGGTGCTAGTGCTGCTCCTGGTCCTGCTGGTGCTGCTGGTCCTGCTGGTGCTCCTGGTCCTGCTGGTGCTGCTGGTCTTGCTGGTGCTGCTGGTGCTTAGAATATGGAGATTCTAAGTATGTGTCAAATATTGTTTGAAGGAAGGAAATACAGAATCAGACCTATATGAACCAAATTGTCGCATAAATGGCTGAAATGGACCACAAGAGTATTCCAAGAAATTAACTTTGTCAATGGCTCTTCAGAAAGAGTGTTGAATATGAGTTCATGTTTTGGGAAACCTGCTGTTCCACACCCCACTGCCTTATTTCATACTTTGTTCCCACGTCCCATTTGCCAGCCTTTTTCTAAGTATTGTTACCTAAAATTACATCTATATCACTGTTGCCTATTGGGTTATTATTCTAGTAGTGTAAATGGGTAATGAATTTCAAGAGGTGCATCGATATTTCCATTATTTGTTTAAAAATAAATAAATCATTTTATAAGAGTATTTAAATGTGAGGACAATTATTTACAGAAATTGCTTATTATTCATTTTAAATCTGTATTTGTGTCATGGTCACCCAAAGTAAATATAGAATCCACACAATGTATGAAATATATCATCTAACATAAATACATTATTTATATTTAATCATATACAATGATATTAAGTTGTTAAGTATGAGCATATTTATGATGAATAAGCAATCATTCTTTATTAGAAATATGCAGTGCAATTCAATGAATACATTATTAAACTGATATTGTTCAGCTATAAAGGAATATTATTCATAAAATGAAATTGTTTTGCTTTAAATCTCAGTGAAATAAATTTGTGGAAGGATTTACGTGACGAAATAATGCTCATTGTATTTGCTTGGAGCAAGAACAGAAATAATTTGGATTTTTTAAAAAAATCATATTGAATCATATTGGTACCATTGCCAAATTGAATTGTATTCCAATGGAATTTGTGGATCTCTCATTGATTCTTTCTTTATTTAATATTAATTAATTATTTAATAAATTAAATAAAGATGTTACAAGATCATGATGTAAAGGCTAGGTCAAATCTGCCAACGGATGCAAAACATATGTAAAAAGGACACAGCGGATAAGCAAATTTTCCATCCGTTGTTATCCGCTCTCAAAAGTGCCCCAAATTTCCATAAACAGAGTGGACAACAACGGAAAGGAATCAGCCAATTCCATCCTTGCTCTATGACCTCTTCCAGAACCAGCATCCCATCATCTAACACCATGATCATCACAACACTCCTATTTGGTAGCGACATCAATTCTACAACAATAGCGAAGCCTCTAAAGGCCTTTTACACTGTTTTCTACGGGAAGAAAAGGAGGTTGTCAGAGTGTGTTGGTACGAAGATGGATCGCGGTATGGACTGTATAACAAGTCTGGTGGAGCTGAGGAACGAAGACTTTCTCGATGCATTCTTACAGACATCATGAGGGATGCACCAGCCATGTTTGACAAGTTGTGGAGCGCTGGAGACCCAGTTGACCAGGCAAACACCAACCTCAGGCCCAAGCACTGTCCCTGGGCTGAAGATGTCCACTGAACTCTTGCGCACCTGGCCTCCTGCGGACACGGTACAGGAACATGCAGTACACCTGAGATGGGTGCCACACAACACCATCGCATTTGTGGTCATAGAAGTAGTGCAGGCCATCATCGAAGAATCACTGGGGACGCTCTGCCAGTGCCCACCCACTGAAGAAGGCTGGGAAGAAAGTGCAGAGCGTGGATATCAGAAGTGGAACTTCCCCACCCGTTGGAGCATAGATGGAGAAGCACGTAGGCCTTCAAAGCTCCAGCACTCAGGGTCCACTTATCACAACTACAAGGGGTTTTTCAGCATCATTCCTTCTTTCGCCATGAGTCGATGCTGACTAAAGTTCAGGACTCGATGCTTCAGGCAATGGGTCATGTTCAGTGGCCCAGGTATACAACGCCGTCACTTCAAGGGGGGCTGGAACGCAACCTCACTCATGGCTTTTCCCAGGCCAGACCCATTGCCCAACGACACCAAGATTGTGCCCTACTTCATCGTGGAGGGATGACAGCCTTCTCCCTCAGATCTACCTCATGAAGCCCTACACTTCCATGCCATCCACCGGTGAAGAGGGGATCTTCAACTACAGCTGTCCAGGGCAAGGTGAGGTGCGTGGAGACTGGCTTTGGGCATTCCGGCAACAGTTTCCAGGTATTCTCACCACCATGGCAGCATCGACCAATATAGACCATGAGCGAGCACCATGGAAGCTTTCCTGCATCCTGCACAAACTCATCGCACCTGCTACCCAGTGTTGCGAACAGCGCTTGTGGACCACAACAAGGCACATGGGGACATGGAGCCTGGGGAATGGACAGGCAAGAGCGAACCTGATAGATACTGTGGATGTGCAACACCCCAACAGAGGGGACTGGCTTGAAATCCGTGCGAAGGGATGTGACATCGCCTGGGGTTGGAGGAGCAGACCTGGAGTGGGCTAGGACAGCAGGTTTAGCTGGGCCTTGGGGCGTGATGCAGAAGAGCCTGTGATCCTCTTCCTTATTGCTGTATGGGCTTCAGGCATGTCCATGAGAGGTCTGGCCATTACGTGTATGAAGCGGCTTGCGGTTGGAGGATGGTATGTCAATTGGACAGCGGGAGAGGAGATCTGTGCTTGCCTGATTGTGTCCCTGATTTCCAAGAGGACAGTGTGGCTTCGTCCTGCGGTCTGCCTCTCTGCCTGCTTTCTGTGGAGGTGGAACTGGGTGTTTGTTTTGGGTTGTCTTTTGCTGGCTGCCTCTTCTTGTTCCATCTTGAGACAGGGGATCCTCTGTCCTCTGGCAATGGGGACTGGAGTTGCAGCTGTAGGGGGGGTTCTTTGTCGTGGGGGCCCTCCAATAAGACACCTTCTGGACACTGCAGCTGTCTCCTGGTGGAAGAGGAGTGGTCTCTCTTGTGGGCTGTCTGAGGAGAGCAGTTGACAGAGGGGCTGCTCCTTGGTGGTGATCTCACCCTCCAGGAAGCTGCACCTGGCCATGACTTATGTCTCCCGGTCAGTGAGCTGACAGCGGCCTGGCTCAGATCTCTTCAGGTGCAGCTTTCCTCACCAGGTGTGCATATGCTTCCAGCCACGCCCAGGAGTACACTCTGAAGTGTGAGCCCAGGTCTCCGGCCTTCTCTCTCCATGCTTGCCTGCTTCTGCTTGGTTGTCGTGATTAGAGCCTGATTGGCACCTTCCTCCACGGTACTCGTCTCCCTCGCATCTACCAGCACCTCCCCTCATGGGTTCCTATGGAAATGGAGTACTTGTTTACCTCTCACCTTCTCCTGTGCTGCCTTGCTTCTCTCCCTTAGGGGCTTCAGGGCCTTCGAGCAGCAGGCTTTGAGGGCCTTAGGCGGACTGGTCCATCACAGCAGCCAGCAGCAGGAAGAAGCACCAGCAGCAGGAAGAAGCAACAGCAGCACCAGCAGCACTTAGCAAAACCGCAGCAGCAGAAGAAGAAGAAGCACCAGCAGCCAGCAACACCAGGAGCACCAGGAGCTAGCAGCGCACCACCAGCAGCAGCGCAGCACCAGCATCTTCAGAAGTCCAGCACCAGGGGTGGGGATGGTGGTTCTGTCCTTCATTGCTGGGCTGGCAGGAAAGTCACTGGCTTCCTCTCTGTCCCATGGTGTTCTCCTCAAAGATGTTCTCTGCAGACAGGTCTCTCGAATGGTGACGCTGCTTGCAAGATGCCTCTTTTATCTCATAGAGGCTTACTATGCAAGTCATCCTCCCCGCATGGCGCATGTGAACGCTTTACATCCACTAACGGCATCCGCTATGCATCTGCTATAGGTGTTCTGTGATGCATCCAATGTCTAATCCGCGTACTGACATCCTCTACGCATCCGTTCCTCATACTACGCGTCCGCTCGCTGTCTTCCCCCGGAAGCCCTGATATGTTTGTCATCCGCTCCATCCGCTCTTCATCTGCTAGGCTCTCCTATGATCATCCGCTTTAACATCCCCGCTACATCCTCCCACATCCAAT
>BHFT01079476.1:0-13042 GCA_004320025.1 Laticauda laticaudata
TCACCTTGCCAGGGCTTGAACGAGTAGGCACGGACTTCCTCTTCTTGCCTGACTGACGAACATGGTGTTCCTGCAAGTTGTATCTGGCAGCACGTCTTTCCCCTGTATGCTGACTGCGTGCATGCTGCATCCTTTTATAACCACGGTGCGGACACAATTCATACCCCCCGCATGCACAGTGAACGCTCTGCATCCGATATACATCCACGTGGCATCCCCTTTGTTTCCTATCGACGTACGTGATGCATCTGCTTCATCTGCTATGCATCCACCCCTTCCGCTATGTGTCTGCTTCGAAATTCTCCCCCGGAACCCCTTCGGAGGTGTCATCCGCTTCCATCCGCTTTCATCTGCTAGGCTTCCAATGAACATCCATTTAACATCTCCGCTACCTTCTACCCACGTCCGTTCTTTTCCGTTCTGTTTATGCAAATTTTCGCCAATTTTTGGAGCAGATGAAAACGGATGGAGCTACCCCTGAAATTTTGCTCATCTGCTGTGTCCTTAATGCATATGTTTTGCATCCATCAGCCAGTGGGACCGGGCCTTAACTTAAATTTGGCTTTCTGCCATGCCAACGAGTGAATGGGAATTCTCCAGTTGTATTAACTACATTGTTTAAAACATACGACACATTATGGCCTCACTCCACAGTGTTTCAGGTAAACCTGAATCAGATAACATAGTACGAGCCATGACTTGTAATGTATGCCCTCTTCATTCTATGAACAAGTTATGTTGTGGTCTGTAAGGTGCAGAATGTTTCTGCTCAACACCAGCCAATTTCAACATAGTTTGGAATCTTTTCTGAACAAATTCAGTCCCATTATCAGTTACTAAAGTAAATACTTTACTTTTCATTTTTCTCTCAGCAAACCTTAGCCAGTTATAGAAATGCTGGAATGTTTCTGTTTTGTTTTTTATAAGATAGCAGAAACCGTATTGTGAGTAATGGTCCATAATACTCAAAATATAACAGGCACCTCCTAAACTAGGTTTCTTAGTACCAATTATGTCAGCAAAAACAACCTGTAAAGGTTCTTAAAACCATTTAGTCTGTTTTCTGGAGTAACCTTACTCTTTTCTTGACTACAAGCATGACAGTGTAAATACTTGCTACAGGGTTTCAATTTTACTCCCTCTGACAATTCAACAGTTTGGTTTGAGGCATTTTTGAAATTAATGTACCCTGACGTCTTTGTTAATAAATGTATCACATTCTCATGTGGCTTAACGTTGTAAGAAACTTGAGTTGCCATCTTCAACTGATCATCATGATATCTACATATAAATCATTCTTTAAAGAGCAGTAACTTTTACCTCTTTTTCTATTATACATTTGTCTCCTCTTAAAGATTTTCCTACATAACCAATATCAACTAAAGCCCTTACTGATAGCAAATTAATTGCCAGTTTAGTAGACATATAACATAGTTAATGTATCGTTTATACAAGAACAATATGCGTACCTCTCAACCTGATGCACTAATCTTCCTCCATTTTGCCAATGATAACATGTTGTTTACTCATGGACCAACTTACAAAACCTGTTTCTATCTTTAGTAATGCATTGTGATGCTATCACCTATCAACAACCCACAAATTCTATGGGTTTACGTTGGAATTGCTAGTTAGGACATAGCTTAAACTAAACATTCTTCTTAGTCTTCTGTGTTTACTAGTATTCTGTTGTTTTTCCTCTTACAGAAACTTCAACTATATGTCCTGCTTAGCTCCAGAAGAAAAACATTTCCTCACAGTATCGGCAGTTGAAGATAAATCCTCCTTCTTTTGGTTGTTCCTTTCTCAGTTGTCCCTATCCGCTCTGTCTTCTTTGCCTTCTTTCAAAACAATCTTCCAGTTATTGTCAGTCATGTCAGTTTATCTCTGGCAGGATTTCCAGTGAAGATAACATAATCAATCATAACTTTCATTCCAATGAAGAAAGAATTGATGTAAACTTTTGATGCAGCTCTGAAATATCAGTTCTTTTTCATGTCGCTTGAAAAGTTCTTGTCATGAAGTTTAAATGAGCTAACATATCTCCACCTTTCAGAAGACGTGCTCTAAACAGTTTATGTATAAGATGTATGTGTTCACCAATACTGTCACCAACATAAATCCTCTTCAAATTCTCCCAACACCTAGCAGCAGACTCTTCTCCATGAATATAGACTAGTTGCTGGTCACTCAGTGTTAGTCCAATTTTACAAAGAGCTCGTTTGTTGTTCTGTTTAAAGTCAGCAAGTTTCTTGGCATTGTCCTCATTTTCTGGATCCCAAGCATTTACATCTGATGGGTCTTGAACTACAGTCCATAACCTTTCTCTACACAGAAGTAGACTGCACTTCATCGACCAGGAAACATAGTTTGTTCCATCCAACCAGGTTATCAGTGATAGACTTGTGTCATCTTTACCAGGATAGCAACCCACAATTAAACAGTGAACAGCTGTGTGTATACAGTACTGTGCATTCATAGTAACTCTCAGTTATCGGAGCCTGGTATGGCCTGGGCCCATAACCAGTGTTGAGGTAATTCCCCGTTAGGAGAATGAGCGCTTACAGGGAGACGTATCTGTGTTCTGTGCGTGTATTATCCAAACACTTCTCTCAAAAACATTTCCCTATATGCTCTCATTATCCTAATGGGGAATTACCTCAACACTGCCCAAGGAGCTGCTGATATACTTCTACAGAGGAATTATTGAGTCTGTAATTAATCTCTGTAACAATCTGGTTTGGCTCTGTAAGCCAACAAGACAAACACAGATTTAAGAGAGTAATTAGGACTACAGAAAAAACAATTACTACCAACCTACCTTCCATCAAGGACCTGTATAATTCTTGAGTCACAAAGGTGGCTGTGAAAATATTTACAGACCCGTCATATCCTAGACATAAACTGTTTCAACTCCTACCCTCAAAATGACTCTCTAAAGCACTGCACACCAGAACAACTAGACACAAGGACAGTTTTTTTTTTCCTGAATGCCATCACTCTGCTGAACTACTAATTACCACAACACTGTCCAACTGTTTGCAAAGTCTGTACTATTGTCCAACTGTTTGCAAAGTCTGTATTACTATTAAGCTTCTCATCACTCCTTATCACCATCCCCTACCAGTTGTGACCGTATGACTGTAACTTTGTCACTTGTATCCTTACGATTTATATTGACTGTTTCCTAGTATGATTTGATTGCTTATTGCACCAAGACAAATTCCTTGTGTGTCCAATCACACTTGGCCAATAAATAATTCTGTTCTATTCTATTCTATTCTATTCTAGTCTTTTTTATTCTACTCTACTCTACTCTATTCTATTCTGTTCTATTCTAAATCATTGTCTTTTCTATCTGATTTTAAATTGAGCACACACATGGACATGTACTATTTAACATAGGAAGAACTAGTTAAATAGCTTTCTGAAAAATCTCAACATATGAATGGAGGGTTGGTTTCTAATCTTTAGTTTCATAGGTGATATTAAAAAAGATTAGTTAAAATGAAAACAGTGTACAGATATCTTGCTGTTGACAGAAAACACTTTTCTGCTTTTTAAAAAGTATCTGCATAATTTATGAGAGCCAGTTTGGCATAGTGGTTAAAAAATGAGGAATCTGGGAGTTCAAGCCTTGCCTTAGGAACAAAGCTTGCTGGCTGGCCTAAAGTTCAGTCACATTTTCTCTGCCCTTGGAAGGAGGCAATGCAAACCACTTCTGAAACCTTGACAAGAAAACTGCAGGGACTTGTCCATGCAGTCTCCAAGAATAGTACATGATTGAAAAGAAGAGATACAAGGGAAAAAAGAGAGATATAGTTTCTACCAGTCAGTCTTAGTTTTTTCCTCTTTTCTGGGAAAAGTATTAGGATCTGTATCAGGGCTCTGCAGTGATACAGAAAGGCAAAAATGAGATTTGTATTGAGTATGCACCATAAGGACTTCTTTAAACTAATGTACCTGTTCCTAGTAGCAGAAATGCTAAACAAAGACATCTTTCCAAAAAGTGCTCCAATATGCATCCATGAAAAAATAAATAAATATGGTGCTTGGTTTTTCAGTACAGGTAGGAGATATTAAAAAAAATGAGATGTCATCCACCATAGGCACAGTGAGCAAGGTGAGAACATGACCAAAACATACTTATATCCAGAAAGGGCTTTTTAAAGCAAGCTTCATGTCCATATAGCTTATGCATGGGAATTAAGCAGCTCAAGGGTGCAGTCTAAGTTTTCTCTGACTCTGTTATTTTACAGTCTCTGGGGATCTGATTTCTTCTATCTTCCAATGTAGCTGTCCAGTTTAACAACGTGAATATTTCTTCCTTCGGACATACTCCATTGCATTCAGTGGCTTGTATGAAACTGGAGGAAATAAAAAGATTTCATTCTTATTGATACTGCTGGGCAATAAATAAATAAATAAATAAAAACTCAGGTATGTATCTTTTATCAGCATTTCAATAAAGAAATCCCAAACAAAGTTGGTAAGTAACCTTTAAGTGATTCTTTTCCTAATCTTATAACTATCAAAATAAAATTAAAGAGGGAAAGTATAGCAGAAATTATAACAGAAATAATTTTGCTTTTCACAGTAGAGCTAATAGCTCAGTTCCTCCATTTCAGTTCTCTGCAGGATGAGATTGTGGGATTGGTTTGTCTATTTTATGGACAGATATGTCTAATACTGCTTCATGCATGGAAAATTCTGAGTCTTTTTACCATAATTAAATCAACTTCTAAAGGGAAAGAATATTTTACACCTGAATGGTGTTACATTTTAATACCTCACATTATAGCTTGATTGACTTTTTAAACCTAGAAACAAAAAAAAAACTAATGGCAGAACAAAAACCTACTGGTCCATCGGGCCTTTGAGTTTATTTTTATTTTTTAAATTTTTGTCAGATGATGGGCATATGTTTGTTTCAAGCTACTAATTGTTGCAAGTTACTAATTAACTTTGCAGGAAGTTGGTTCCTAGCTTCCACTACTCTTTCTGTGAAGTAATACTTTCTAACATTACTATTAAACTTGCCTCCTGTCAGTATGTGGTTGCATGTTCCCATGTTCTTGATTTTACTTAATATTGAAAATGTTGCTTTCTAGAACCTTATTTAATATATTTAAAGGTTTCAGTCATGTCCCCCCCCTTCTCTTCTGTTCACCCAGGCTGTACATACTCAATTTCTCCAATCTTAACAGAATTTAGTAAAAGTTAACATAAAGAGCAAAGCATATCTCTACTTTGTCCCTCAGACTTAGCAGCATTTTTGTTGCTATCTCAGGACTCATTCAATCTTATCAATTTCTTTTTTTAAGTGATATCCCCAGAGCTGGACACAGTATTTCAAATGGGATCTGACTAAAAACCTATATAGTGGGATAAGGAACTCACTTTTCCTGTTGGTGATCTCTCTAGTGATTCATCTCAGAACTTTGTTTGCCTTCACAGCTGCCTGCCCATAATGTTTATTCATTTTGCAGTCATCTGCTATCAGCATCTAAATATTCTTCTGTAGCACTGTACCTCCAATACTGTATCCTGCCAGAGGATTCTTTTTTCCTTCAGTGCATGATCTTACATATAGAAACACTGAACTGCAGTTTCCACAATTTTGAGCAATTTTTCAGCAATGCCAAATTGTTTACCATGTTACAAATACCCCCAGGAATGTCAACTCTATCATACATCTTTGTGTCATCAGCAAAAAGCCAAGCTTCACCTGGCAATCCTTGTTATATCACAAACACATGAACAGGGCAGGACAGGACCTAGGACTGAGTCTTGTGATACACAATTTGTGACTGGTCTCAATGGTTCAGACAATGCTCCATTAACAAACACACACTGGGATCTATCCCTGAACCAACTTCCTAATACTGAACCACCCAGTGGTTAAGCCCTAGTTTATACAACTTTCTTATGCATTCATTATACACATCTTAATTTATGTTTTAGTTTACCACTTTACCACAAAAATATTGCCCACCATTTTTTTATATTAAACTTTTCCTCAGTTGGGTATCTTATTGGATCCAGTTCCTTCCTAAACTGATCATCATGGAACAAGAAATTAACTTGTACTTGTAAACTGTTTTTGTGAGAAAGGCAGGAAGGCAAAAAAGCAAGCAGGTGTTTATTTTGTCCTCTGCCTCTCCATGGCAGGAGACAGACTGAGAATTAATTGCTTTTGTGTTTTCAGAACTGTGATGAAGTATCATTTTCTTTTGTCCTGAATGGAAAGTGTTGGATACCAGCAATAATACTACCACTTACTATTGTATTCAGCCTCCTATCTTCTTGAGACTGCCTTTGGGGTGCAAATCTATTGGGCTAAGTGTACTCTCTTGCTTCTTTCTTATCCATTTTAAAAATTCTTTTGAAGAGGATCTGGTGCTGAATACTCTGAAAGCTTGCACAAACTTCCACGTCATTTTTTCTGATTTTAATAGAAGCATTGCTCAACTATGGATTTCATATACTGTCTCGTGAATAACATAGTCACCCATTAATATATGAGAAACATTTTGGAGGATTTGTTTTTCAAGATACACTCTTATAAGTATGGGCCTGATTGTAATAGAATAACCTGCTCTTTCTATCTAGCATGAAATAGATTTCTCCTGTCACAGGAATGAAGACTATTCAGAGAAGAAGGGAAAATGTTTTGAAAAAAATGAAGTTGATTGAAAAAGAGTGAAAAACCATCTGAAGAAATAGATGCTGAAAAGTTCATACAGATAAAGTGTGTACAAAAAAGATATTTTTGTACAGGAATAGTCACTTTTTAAAAAACCAGTCCTGATATCTGAATTACCAACTGGTAGGTGAGTACAGATGGTTTAAATTGTTTGATTTAATAGGGCAAAAGTTTCCAGATGGTCAAAGACAATCTAACGAAGTGAAACAAGAATCCATTAAACAGGAATGCTTTTTCTTCTCACCATAGCAGTTGGTTTTCTAAGGGTGCTGAAACTGGGAATAAGACCCAACTGGCACAATTAGTGTTACATAGAAGACAGAAACAAAGGAAACATAGCAAGAAGACAAGAAGTGCAGAGGCCATGTCTTACTCCAGATGGTGTTAATGGCATGTCTAAATAAGATTCAAAGCTATGTTTTCTTATACTTATGTTACAACTAAAATAGACATACAGATTTTGCAACAATTATTTTCTCAGAAAGCAACAGAAGTTTATTCTGTTATTGGTATTGTTTAACATTTTATTGTCGCTATGAAAAAATCAAGTCTGTAGACAGTCCATTCTTCGCTTATAACTATACAGATTTTTGCAATTTGCAAACCTAAACATACCACATTAATTCCAATATATTATCAGTTGTCTGATTTAAAAAAAAAACTGCATCCTTTTTGAGATACATCCTAAATATTGTAAACACATAATTGTGGACTATTACTCTGCATTCACACTGACAATCCATCTGTCCTTCTGCTGAAAAATGTCTTAATAACTTTCATGTATTAACAAAGGGATTTTAATAATAATGGTGCCATCTCACATACACTTATACCTGATCTGAAACAACTGACTGAAGCTCAGAACCTCACTTTGAAAGGAAATGATTTCACAATGTGGGTA
This sequence comes from Laticauda laticaudata, assembly GCA_004320025.1. Classification (NCBI taxonomy): domain Eukaryota; kingdom Metazoa; phylum Chordata; class Lepidosauria; order Squamata; family Elapidae; genus Laticauda; species Laticauda laticaudata. The sequence continues at coordinate 7,608 of BHFT01079476.1, forward strand.
CAACCATAGAAAAGGCCTGCTACTAAGGAGCCCCTGAGTATACTCCCTGTTCTATATTAGCATATTTGAAATACCCTTTTCTGATTGGTCCACAAATACGACAAATATGATTGGTTCTTCAAGCAATGGTGATTGGTCAACAATATTCTGCAATTAGAGATAATTTATCAAATATAACTTCATGCCAATATTTATAATTACAGCATTTGCTGGGACCAACAGTGTTTTCAGTTTCTTAGACATCTCAAACACTAGAAAAATTTCTTAAATCCCCCCCAAAAACCCTTTTACCCTTAATCTTATTCTTAGTTTCTATAGATATTTGTTATCAATAAATAAATTTTAAATAAAGCAGAAGCTAAACCAAAGAGAGAGATGTTCTGGAGAAGTTGATTCTGGCTCTAGGGTCTGAGGAGGGTGTGTAATATAACTACAGCAGCAGTTTCCACAAGAAGGAACTATAGTTTGAGGAAGTGGCGAGACGCCACACAGCCCAGAGCTGGGTTGAGAAAGAGGAAGAGATTCTGGATAGTCACTTCTCGAATATTCCAGGTATAGCAGCGCATTCCTTAGGATGTGTAGTAAGGTTTAATCTGGTTAAACTGATGTCATGGTCAGCCAAGAATCACATAACACCACTCAATTCTTTATTGATCACACATGTAGATGGAAACTTACCCAGATTAAACCGATCTTACCTGGTAATCCTATGGAGTTATTGGTTCTGTTGGGTTAGGGAGTGTTAGATCAAGGAAAAAGGAGATTGAGACCAGCGTGACTTCCACTCTTTATTCGGTCTGTGAATCAGTCAACTGCGGAGCCGCGGCAGCCTTTTTTATAGTGGCTGCTCACTGGCTCGCGGCCAATGATGGTTCCTGTGAATTCGCCGCTCAGGCGACCAATTCACAGGGTGCAATTGTTGACGCAATCACCGTCGCTTGAACGCAGCCAACTATATGGATCATATTTGAGGACCAATCAGAAAAAGGGTAATTTCAGTTTATGCTAATATAAACACTGCTATATTGAGGTGTTCTATATAGAACTGATATAGCTTCACCCCACTTGGGTTAGTCCAACTAGTTACTTAGTCACAGTAAGTAGGCAGGACTTTATGTATCGGGCGCATGCTCAGTTGCGTTGCGGTCATTGTGGCTGTTCAGACCGGATCACTGGTTTCTCCCGTCCTTGTCTCACATGGAACCGTTCTGGCAACAGACCGTCGGCCATGCGCCCCGCCTGGTCTATCTGGGCTAGTAAAGAGTCAGTGGGCTGTCTCCCTTCCGAGTGGTTCTTGTTGTTTTTCCAACTGCCTGTTCCTCTCTATGAAGTCTCTGCCAGGTAAGTATTGTGGTTTCTTTCTGGGGTTACTGGTGAAGTTGGTTGGTGGCTGTTGTTAGTGTCTTGCTGCGTTGTTCTTGTGCCAAGTGGAAGGTCCCCCTCCCGTTCTATTCATATTTGAGGGTCTCCCCCTCTCTGGTCTGGTTACTATTATTATTATTTTTTAAATGTTGCCTGTGGATTAGCGTGTGTGTGGTGTTTTTTTCTTCTGCACCTGGAGTTGTTAGTGTTTCTTCTAAATTTCGTGACATCAGTTGACCTAATGTGGCTTTCCAGCTTCTTCCATCCTCTGTTTCTTAGTCTGTATGACAGGGTCCTGTTAGCTTTGGTTTATGTTGCCCGGTATCATACTGGATGCCCCGTTGGAGATTTTGCGTAGACCCAGGTCCCCTGTTTCCGAATGTGCGGTGCTTTACTAGAGGAGTCTGCTGGTTTTTTTTCAGGCGCTGTAGGTGGAGCATAATCTATCTAGGTGCAATCTTAATTTCCTGCCCATCAAAGTTCTGCGGGCTTTTTTCGTTGTGGTTTAAGTGTGATGTGTTGGTATGGTTAGATTTTGTAATTTTTCTTGTAAATGTCTCCATGTCTAGTTTCTCTAATAGTCTCTTTTCATATACTGGACCATGCTTCCGCCTGCCGCCGTGTTGTAGCCAGCCGGATCTGGCACTGTCACAGGCAACTGCTTATGCCATGTTTGGTGAGGAAATTTTTCAAATGTCAATGCCTGGGAACTGTGGCCTCCTTGATCTGCACGCAATCAGGTCCAGCAACCCAGTTGGCGAACGAGCTTCACGCTGTCTGATGATTGGCTCTTCTGTGTTTTGGAATTCATGACGCTTTAACCTCCAACCCAATTTGATAAGCATCTACCATTATTAAAAATGTGTATCCTTTTGTCGGCCCTCCAAATCTAATGTGTATTTCTGGACGCGGGTCCCTCGTGTTTTTTCCAGTCAAGCACATTCCAGGGTTTGCAGCCAGGGGTGTAGGTGCGGATTTTTGGCATTGCGTGCATGTTTCCACCCAATCTCCCAATATCCTTATCATCCTGGCCACCATACATAAACTCCTGGCAGGGTTTCATTCGTACGATACCCCGGGTGTCTTCATACAAGATATCCAGTACTTGTTCTTGAGTAGTTCTGGTATGACACCGACTTTCCCACCATAGTAATAGCAACCTTTTAACATTGAGAGTTCTGTCTGTTCTGGAATGGTTAAAAGGTGTCTTCAGTCTCATTTTTCTGGCCAACGCTTTTCCTGCCCAGTATTAATCCATGGCCATCTTTTTGTCTCTTGGCGCTTTCTTTTGGCAATGTCGCTGTGGTTATGGGTACGATTTTGGTAATGTTTCAATTTTACGCATGGATGTGGTGTGCCGGGTCACTTCCCATTTAGGCAGGGGGAAACAGTGCAGTGGGTCAAGCGTGTGATATGTCTCCCTGACCGGTGGTATTTGTAAATTGTATTTTGTATTGCATCTTTATCTATTAGGTACTCCAGGAATCAACTTTGAGGTGGCCAGCTAGGAATTTTTCTTTTTAACTTTGAGTCCCGCCTTGAATCTTTGTAAGGGAATTTCTCTGCAGGCGGCTTTTCCAGTTGGTTCTTTACTAGCTGATACCAGCATGTCATCAAAGTAATGGACACCCCTTTCTATTCCTTGTAACAGCTGCTCCATCAACAAGCTTTGGACCACCCCTGGGGCCCACACTGACTCCAAATTGCAGTTTTGCAACTGAATGCCCCCCTGTGAGTCACAGCTTGTTGTGCCAATCCTGCTGTTCGGGGTGTGACTGGCAATTGGCTGGTATGCCTGTGCAAAGTTGAGCTTTATGGAAGACCTTGTCTCCTGCCAACGAATGTAACAAATGTTGCATCCACGGACGGGGAAATGCGCTTTGTTGTACGTGCATGGCTTGAGGGTGGCCTTATAGTCTCTGCAGATTCGCACGGACCCATCTGGTTAATCGGGGTAATTGGGGTTCCCACCTTGTGTGGTCTATTGGTTACCCATACCTTGTGGATGAGTTTATTTCAATACATCATCGATCTACAGTTTAATGCAAAAGGGACTCACTTTGGCCTTTAACCTGATTGGGGCTATGTTCGGATTCAAATTAAAATGATTAATAAAGGACCCTTGGTACTTGCCTTAGTTTTTCCCATCGAACACGTCCTGGAATCTCTCATCAGGCTCTCATCGCCAGTCTGTTCAGGTGACGCTGTTGATTTCCAGTCACTCCAATTCCTAGGGGCTCGAACCATTCAAGTCCAGAAGGCTTCGGTTAATCCTGGTCTAGGATGTTTGTGAAGTTAGTGCTTCTTGAATTTAAACTTGGAAGTGTCCAAGGTCGACTACGGGGATCCTGTTCTTGGTAGTGCTTTCAGGTCAAGTTTTTTGGCCTCCAGTTCCATTCTTCGTATTCCCCGGTATCATCTCTTAAGTGTGTTCATGATACATAGAACAGGGTAATGAACAGAGTCCACTTCCATCTCGCATTGTTGTCCTTCGATGTGTGATTTGTAACATGACCTTCTGGCCATTGGGCTGCCGGCTTGAATGCCCATTTTTTGTTATGGTGTGTGTCCTTCCTTCCAGGTAAGTTTCACTGAGCAATTTGCCTCTGTTGTTTCTTCAGCTCCAACGGCTCTCTGCTTGTCTTTTCCTGTTCGTCTTGGGTATTGCTGTCTTTTGTCTGGGGCTGCTAGCTCTTTTTGGTTCCAGCAGACCTTTCTATATTCCCTGTCTCGTCGCAGTACCGGCAAACCGCGTCTTTGGAAAACGGCACTCAGAAGGGGTGATTCTCCCTGCAACCAAGCACTTGGAACCCTCGACTTACGTTCTCTCTTCTCCTGTCTGTTTCGTTCCGATGGAGTCTGTGTATTTTTTCTTCCTTGTTGTCAGGTCTGCAGACAAAGACTCGACTGTCCTCAATAGTGCGTGGGTGGTCGTGTGGTTGCCGTCTGGTTTTCTCTCCTGGGGTGACTTGCTCTCAGTGTTTTCTGGTTTTCCATATTCATATTGCCACATGTGTCTGCTGATTTTTTTAGTGGCTTCGGCTGCAGTTGGCCTCCAGCAAATGACACTCGGGTGACTGTGATGTTTTGGTCGGTTAGCAGTCGGCTCTGCAAGGTGAGGTCTCTCAGACCTTAGGACACGCGGTCTGTCATGGCTTCATCCATGTTGAGGACTCGCATGCCCTCGCAATGTCCCTTAGCTGCTACAAGAATCATCCGATGTGCTCACCTTCTCATCTGGTTCCCATTTTGAAATTCATGTCTACCGAATAAGGTTGGAGACGGTCGGTGCATAATGGGCCTTCAGAATTTTCCCAAAAATCTGGCCAGGCATCTGCTTATGTCTCAGTTGGCAATCTTTGGCCATGTTGAAAACTGCGGGTCCACAGTGTGTCAGGAACACGGCTTCTTTCTGTTGTCGGAGAACCTCTGTCAAGTCATTTGCCATAGCCGAGGAACATGAGAATCTGTCAATGTACGATTTCCACAGTCCTCTGTCACTGGTTGATCGCTGCAGGGGCGAGTTGGTTGCGGGCCATTTCATCTTTGCCTCAGTTCTCATTGCCAGGTCAACTGGTTCTCCTTGTCTCATATCCCATCCTCGTTGCCAGTGTTTAGATCGGCAGGGAAAAAAGAACTGGAAGACCAGCGTGATTTCATCTCTTTATTCGATTCCTGGAATCATCTACACTGCGGAGCCAACCGGAGCCTCTTTTATAACGGCTGCTCGCGGCTCGTGGCGCCAATGACAGTTCCTATGAATTCCCCACCACCAGGGTGGCAACCAATCACGAGTTGGCAATTGTTGACCAATCACCATCGCTTGAAGAACCAATCATCATTATCGTATTTGTGGACCAATCGAAAGGGTACTTCACAGCTATGCTAATATCAGAACATTTACTATCCCCAACAAAATGCCTATTTTGACTGTCCTTTTTATACAATCTAACTGAATATTCTAACACATTATTTTCAGTTGTAAAAGTATAGTTTGATGTTAATTTACATTTTGTTTTGAAGTTCACTCTCAAATTCTGCCATATCTAAGCAAAATAGCAACCTCCAATTCT
>BHFT01079480.1:0-19691 GCA_004320025.1 Laticauda laticaudata
AGGGAGGAGATTTAAAAAAAAGAAATGAAGGCAAAGTGTGTGAATCAAAGATAGAACTTTATTGAACACAAGCTGTAAAAGGAAAAAGGACCTAAGTCAAGTTGCCCAAATAAAGTCCCAACACCCAGTCTCTGGCAGTCTTACGGTCAGCGCTGTGGATAAGGTGTACCCAGTCAGGGGTGCAGGTCCAGGTTGCTGTGGAGGTGTTGCTGGCAAAGTGCTGGTCTGAAGCCCTCCAACTGGGGTGCACTGCCCCAAAGAGCACAAACAGGTGACGGTGTGTTGAGAAAAGCTTTCGGGAATAGATTAACTGTGGCCTGGCCAGATTTCTTCAGGTGCAGCTTCGCGACCATGGTGTGCATATAGTTTCCACCACCGAGGAGCACCGTCCGAAGTGTAACCCATACTCTCCGCCCATCTCTCTCCAAGCAGCCTGCTTTCCTTTTGTGGTCCCTGTACAGCCGGTGTCCTTCCGCCAAACAGATAGTCCATTCCTCTCTCCAGCCACTCCAAGCACCAGTCAATCCTCGTGTTTCCTCCTCATGAAGATTGCCTCCTTTCCGTCGCCCTAGCATACGCCTCTTCCTCCCTTTGGCATGGGACTAGATGGGCCCTCATCAAGGGGGGCTCCCAGGTGGTAGGGCTGCTTCTCCACACCAACCCAGCAGCAGCAAGCACCAAGCGGGATCAATCACATCAATTCATCACCACCAGCAGGATCATAATCAATCCATCATACAATCATCATCATCAAATCATCAGCAGGCAGCAGCAAGCAGGAGCTAGAAGCAGATCAGCAAGCAAAGCAAACCAGCACCAAGCACCAAGCAGCAGGACGCAGAGGATCAGCAGAAGCAGAGATAAGCACCAAGCAGCACCAGCAAGACCAGGAGGCATGAGCCAGGACCAGGAGCACGAGCAGGACCAGGAGCACAGCAGGACGAAGCAAGACCAGGAGGCATGAGCAGGACGAGCAGGGACGAAGCAAGGTCCAGGAGCAACGAGCAGGACCAGCAGGACCAGCAGGACCAGGAGCAGCTTGCAGCCAGAGTAGCGGCAGGCAGCAGAAGCATCAATCCAGCGCAGGAGGCAGCTTCAGCAGAAGCTCCAGCACCAAGAAGAGGCGAGCCCGAGCAGCCAGAAGCCCGCAGCAGGAAGCAGAGGCAGGGACTAGGGGGCGGGAGGTGGCCGCTGGTAACCTGTCTTGGCAGGGAAATGGCCGCAAGGTTGCTTGAAGGCTGGTTCGCTTCTTCCCCATGGTTGTGGGGTTGGCCTGGGCTGGCAGGGGTATGCTGCAGGCAACCAAGGCTGTGTGGAGGAAGCCTGGTAGGCAGGGAAGCACGCAAGGCAGGCACGAAGGCTGGCAGGCAGGCAGGCACCCAGGCTGGCAGGAAGCCTGGGCAGGAAGGCAGGCAGGCAGGCCATGCAGCAAGGGCAGGCAAGGAATGCGATGTAATCCGCAGCAATGTCTTTCTCGAATGCTGGCCACGTGCGAGCTGCTTCCCTTTATAATTCCAGGGACCGTTAGCAATGCATCCCCGCCCACAGCGACGCGCAAACTAAGAACGCCAGGCATCCGTGTATGGCTTCCACGCTGGCATCCGCTGTGCATGCCGCGTCTTCGCGTTCCGTGTCCGCTTTGCGTGAGGCCCTCCGGAAGCCTAGCGGATATGCCATCCACTCCCATCGCGCTTCCATCCGCTGGGCTTCAGTTCACATCCCGGGCTTTCCATCCAGTCTGCGTCCCTCCCTGGGCAACTGCGTCCAATGTTCATCCGCTCCGGTTATGCAAATTTTTGGCCCCTTTTGAGAGTGGATAACAACGGATGGAACATTTTGCTCATCCATTGTGTCCGTTTTGCATCCGTTGGGCAGTGTGACAGGGCCTTTAAATATCTACTTTTTCAAAATTCTTTTGGACTTTTCTGTAGTCGACTTCTGACATATAGTATTTTTCCCTATATTTCCTATTTGGTTTTACTCATTACAAAGAAAATAATGTTGCAAACAAGGTTATGTCACATCTATGTACAGATAAACTGATCTATACATAGATGACGATTGGTTCAGTTTTATAATTGATAGAATGGAAAGTACTAACATATAATTATTCAGTTACTTTGGGAGATCTAACTTCTCAATATGTAAATGGAGAGTAATTCTTAACAATATTGAATATTAATTAAAGATAGTGAAATATTACATTTTTTAAAAATCTATTTCGGGGTTCAACTTAGCAGAACACAAAATGCCAAATTGGTCAGAATCACCTTTCAGGCCCTATATACAGTAATTACATCTTCATCAATCATATTTAAAACAAAAAACTTTGAGAGTTGGATGGTGAATTCCAGATGAGACATTTGAATTGCACTTCTGGGTTTCTTTTCATCATCCTGATCTGAAAATATTATTAAAAAATACACCTCAGTTCAGACAATCTTTTTTTCCTTACTACTTCAAAACTGCCTTGCGAGATCACAGATTTCCCTCAACAGAGTTTGTGCATCAAACTTTATTTTTTATGTAAAAATAAATATGCCTGACACTGAAATAATGATTAAAAGTTCCTGTTTAATGCTACAGTATAAGAAAAATATTAAGAGATATTTCAACTGTAGAAATATAGGCTTTGATTCATTTGCTCCTCAGGCAGGTGCTCTTGCCCTGCATCCAGTAATTATTCTTACATGGCCAGTGCTCATTCTTCCGTCCCTGATGAAATTGCCAATTCAATTGATAAACAGGAAAAGATTTTAAGTGTTTCACACATTATTCAAGTAGTGAGCAGTAAATGTGGAATCTTCTTTACTTAAATCAGCTATCAATTTTTTTCCCTCCACCATCCTGCCTCACACAAGCAAGCACACACAAATATGAAGGAACTATGCAGAAGACATATATTTTGTCACTGTATCTGTCTTCCCTTTCTCTGTCTCTCTTTCAGATCCAGTCAACAAGTTGTAAGCTTGTAAAATAACTAATGTTCTTCATTTGCTGTGTCACCAGCTCGCTATGCACTTTATGTTAACAAAAAAACACAAGTTTGGTCATGCATCTAGACTGAGTAGGGATTCCAGATGTCAATCGTTAATCTCTCAAATTGTTTTACCTTTGTTCAGGTCAGAATTGGAATCAAATATTGAAAGAGGGGATTTTATTTCCTTCTTTTATTATTATTTTTTTCTAGCAGTTATATTGCTCAGACTACTTTAAGGATAGGATCCATATAACAACCATAATTTTCTACTCATGGCCTTATTCAAGACAAATCTGATACTTCACAAAGCAGCTTTCACAGAAATGGCATATGACTTCTGTAGACATCTCAAGAATTTTTGTCATCTCTTTTGTTTCTCTTTTGTTTTTTTATTCTAACTACTAACTTGTCATCTATTATTCTCTGCATTCTTACTCATAATGTCTAACATGCTTTGCTCCAACAGATATATTTAATACCAATATTAACCAATTCAAGTTAAAGGAATGCTGTTGCTAATCAGAATGAGTTACAAAATATGTATATTTTGATGATATAATATAATTTCATGTATTACCTCATCAAAAAAATATCAAAGGTTTCTTCTAAATTCTGTGATCCAATTCTAAAATCTGTGGCATGTTTTAGAAATGAAATTATATTGGAACTGGTGGTAAAGTTATTGTGCATAGAAGAGTCTATTTGTAACTCAGGATTGAATTGTGGAGTCCTTGGTGCTCTCTAAGCTTGGTTGTTTCTTGTGTACATTTCATTATCAAACTAGGGAACATCTTCAGTGCTTGATCTCATTTTATACACCAGTGGCTTGCCTTGTCAAACATTCTTCAACAAAAACATGAAAGTTTAAAAATTGAGGTTTGTGTGAAGTTTGTTGTAATTGAATATTGAATGTTGTCTTTCTTGTCTGCATTTGAAAATTTATTCTGTTGCTAATGGTATTGCATAATAGTTACCCCATTATGAAAAATAACAAATTATGTAATAATCAGTTTTTTTTTAAAGAGAATGACAAACATATCTTGCCTACAGGGTTCATTGTCTCAGAGTAATCTCAAAGTAAAGGTTTTCCCTGTCAAGTTGTGTCTGGTGATGCTCATTTCTCAGGGTGATGCTCATTTCTCTTTTTAGCTGAGGAAGCAGCATTGCCCAAATATATTTCCATAGTCATGTGACCAGAATGATTGTATGCCAAGATACATGGAATGCCGTTACCTTCCTGCCAATTGTGCCAATTTATCTACTTGCATTTGCATGCTTTCAAACTGCTAGGTGAGCAGGAACAGGAGCTCACTCCATCATGTGGTACTTAGGTCTTGAACCCGAGCTGTCAGCTTTCGAGCTGATAAGCTCAGCGCTTTTAACTGCTGAGCCATTGTGCTCCATTATATGAACATAGAAAAGATAAAATAACAATTAAAAAGAGTTTGGCAAATTTGATGATAGATGTTTGTAATATTTCCCAAACAACCGATGAGCTGGTAATTAAAGACCATTCATAGACCTTACTGCATTGCCAAAGAGGGGAAGGAGGAAGAACCAAGCCAACCAAATTATACTAAACTTTCCTTTGATACGGTCAAACATTGACCTATGATATATAAAACTATATATTGAAGGTGTCTCTATTTAATATTTCCTTGGTTGTGGATTCATAGGAAGGTGACAGATCTATCCTGCATTTTTTCCTGAGTATGATTATGGAGAATGCGCACAAGAAAGTTCAGAGGATATTGAATCACTAGCATTGCCATTATTGAGTGGCTCTCAAGTGAAAGAATATTCCTTAGACAGCATGGGTATTTAGATCTAAAAAGAAATGAAGTTTAAATACAATCAAGTATTAGAAATTTAAGTAACAACAAGTATCACCATTAACACCCTCATTTTTATAGCTGTTATTATGGTCAAAATTACACACAATAGCATCATTTTAAAACCACACATTTGGTTCACATAACGAACATTTTTGTATAGATTTATAATAAGATTCAGCATACATTATTTAAAACATAAAAAAGTAAAACATCATGCTGCATGTGCTAGGATTAGGATTTATTGTTCAAGAATCCTTGAATTATTTTATCAAAAGCCCATTTCTAGATACTATTTATATGCCATAAATTATATAACAGAAATCTGCCTAATGGACACCAAAAACAGATAAATGAGAGCTGATAAAAGTGGATCATCACAAGTTTGTGGAGTTTCACTCATTTATTTGTTTGTTTGTTACCCTATGATGTGTCATTGGCAGAAAATCATTTATTGGAATTTTGAATCTAATAGTGTTTTCCACATTTAGTGAAATCTTCAAATTCCCACACTGTTAATGTTGAAGAAAATAAGTCACAGGATCTAGGGCACAGGTGTCAAACTCAATCGCATCACATGACTTTTTTTGCTTTTGCAGAGCTGTTGTTGGTTGGCGTAGCCAGCGAGTGACACATCTGGCCCATGGGCTGCCACTTTGACTCCTCTGATCTAAGATTATTATATTTTATATGCAACAGTTTCAATGCAAAGGGGAACAATCTTTCTGGTTTTAAAGATGGCTAATTTGGTTGTTAAGCTGGTAGCTGTTTGTGCAAATCCATCCATCCATTCATCTGGAAATTTCCTGCAGGATTGGTGTAAAAGAATAAGAGTAGTAATTTTTCATCCATTTTTTACTGCTTTTCTTCTGCCATCAGCAACATTGCAAATAAATGCCATACCCTAAGAGGAAAGAAGTTTTTTCTCACCTGCACTGATTATCTGTTACCTGAGGCTAGAGTTGTTTAGTGCTGATAAACCCTTAGAAGAAGAAGGGATGTAGGAAACAAATGCTGAGTTATTTAGTCAGGGAAAATAAATCAAAACACCAGGTATAACATTGGGAATACCTGGCTTCATGGAAATACTTGAAAAAGAAGGTGGAAGTAAATTTGATTTACTTAGTATGAGTCAATGCAAACTAAGTACAGTATGAGTCAGTAAGGTAACTTGATTCCTGACATTTTAGGGTACATCAACTGAAGTACTATTTTTAAATCACAGGAAGTAATAATTCTACCATATTCTGAATAGCTCATGGCCATTTCAATTCTGGACACACATTTCAAAAAAGAGACACTGGAATAAATGCAAAAAAGGGCACTGATGATGATCAAGGAGCTTAAAGATAAGTCTCACAAAGAGAGGATGGGGAAACTGAGTATGACTAGTTTTGAGAAGAAGACAAGACCATCTTAATAAACTTTTGAAGACCCAGATGGAATGTTAGAACAAAAGAAGTACAGAATGTATTCTCTATTGTTCCAGAACATAGGTAATAAAATAGTGGTTTTAAATTACAGGAAAGTACATTATATCTGAATGTTAAGAAAAAATATACCTGGTAGAAGCAGTTCAGAGGTGGAGCCAATTGCTAAGAAACATGATGAGCTCTTATTCACATGTGTTTAAGCTGAGAGTTAATAGCCATCTGTCAGAGATGCTTTTATTTGGATTCATGCACTAAGCAAAGGGTTCAACTCTGTGTAATTAGTATTTCTTTCAACTTTCTAATTCTATAATCTGATTCTAAGAATATTTTCACAGGATAGCTCAAAATGTCTAATTTTTCAGAAAACTGATCCAAATGTTTACATTTCATCCATGTTATTTTATTAGGGAATATTTTACTGTAGTGCAGATGTTTTCATAAGCTAAGACTTTTGTACACCTACATTGCACAAATGAGAAGTACACAAGCTAGCAAACATAAAAGTAATCTATGCTGTCTATATTTATCTTCCTCATATTCAGTGTTACAATACACAAATGAAAATCCAAAATACATTTCATAAAAGTGATATTTGGCAATATCTTGTATTGCACCGTGTATATTTGATAAAAGAGAAAGAAGATTTGTGACCCAGGGACAAATTAGATGAGATTATGGAAGATCTAGGAAAGCTTGAACTGAATTTGGAGAATAGTGCTGGAGATATGATTCTTTTACTCTTTTATACATCTGATTTAAATAAAGGAAGTATATATTTTTAATAGAATTAGGTATTGGAATAATAATTGTCCAGTCATGAATATATAGCCTGTTAAACTTTAATCAATATCAGAAATATTGCACAAAAAGAATCCTTATAGTTTGAAAATGGTGACAAAAATCCTAATGGCTCCCACCAGTATGTATATGAAGAGAAACTCTTTTGGTTCCTGCTCCTTTCAACTACTTCAACTACAGCTCCTTCTCCTACTCCAGCAGATTCCAAATACAAACACACAAAATTACAGAAAGTGAAGTACTTCCCTCTTTATGGCAGATGTCCTCAGGGGTGGGCTGCTGGGGGTTCTCAGGGGTTTGGGAGAGCCCCTAGCTAAAATCCTGTGCAGTTTGGAAAATCCCCAATTCCCACTCCTGGCTGGTCCCATCCACCCTACCCCGCTCCTCTGAGGAATCCCCAAACGGCCTGTTTTGGATGCAGGTAAGTGCAGAGAATCTGAGGAGGCTCGGGGAGGGTGAAAAATGGGCCTCCCGGAAGTTTAGGAAGGGCAGAAATGGGCCCTTTTCCAGCTTCCAGAGACCTCTGGAGCCCAGGGAGGCTGTTTTTGCCCTCCTGGAGGCTCAAGGAAAGCCTCCAGAGCCTGGGGAGGGCAAAAATACCTGCCCCCACCATGGTACAGGATGCTGACTAGACTACACCCACCCAGCAACTGGGCAGAGAACCCTCTGCTAAAATTTTTGAAGCCAACCGCTGGAGGTCCTCAAGACTGCTTTTATGCTCTCCCCTCAATGATTGAGACTGTGGCCCAATTTGGAGATGTTTAAATAGACTGCACACTGATTTGGTTAGAATTAAAGATCACATGGAAAAATAGGGGTTACTCCCAGAGGAGAAAGTTATTTGCTGTGAATGTGGCATTATTCAAATAATTATCCATCTTTTACAGTTTCCCCTGGAACCAACATGCATACAGATTTGCTGGTGGGAAATATCCCTGTCATCAGTGGCCTGGCATTGTATAAATTTATGCTTTTATTGAAGTGTTTTATCTTTTAACTTGAATAAGTATGGTCCATCATTTAGGTATGACAACAAATAAGCCTTGAAGCCAAATTAATCCAGGACATATTCTCCGTATAGTAATGGACAATTATATACAGGGGTGGGATTCAAATTTTTTAACAACCGGTTCTATGGGTGTGGCTTAGGTGGTGGGCATGGCTTGGTGGTCATGTGACTAGCTGGGTATGGCCAACTCAATATCACTCACATCGAGGCACACATCTCCTTGCCTGGCCTCTCATGACTGTGGGGATGCTGCAAAAGCCGTAAGTGTGAAAAATGGCCATAAGTCACTTTTTTCAGTGCCATTGTAACTTAAAATGGTCATTCCACACAAGCAAAGTATCAGCAAAGGAGGAAAAAAAACCTCCAGAGATGTTCCTGAGACAGGAGTCTAGTCCTGCCAAGAATATAATAAGGATAAACGGAGAGGCAGTTTCCGTAAGCAACACCAGAATATTTCCTTCCTGCCTTCCTTACAGGATTAGGCCAGTAATTTATTCCAGTTCTCTGAACTGCTTAGAATGTTAACAACCGGTTCAAGCAAATAGGTGTGAACTGGTAGAATCGTAACCCTGATTATATGCTTCTGAAAACTTGGCAAGAACAATATGAAATTTTCTGTTCTTGATTAACTGTTTCTGCAGTGTTTGTAAACTATATGTTGCTTATGATATTTGGATTTTTAAAAAATATGATTATCTAGCTCATCCCTTTTAGAAATTTTACTAATTTAATTTGGGATTTCATGTTTAGAATATTTTCTTAAACTTTGCCATGGTCTGTTTATAACCCCAAACCAGCAACAATTCATGGCTGTTTGTCAATAATGCCTTCTTTTCAATGATGCCTTCTTTTCATGTCATCTCCAGGAAAATATTATTGGTATACAGTTAAATGCGCTTCATCTTTCAGAGCAGAAGTGTTTCAGACATTTGGAAGACGTAATTCTAAAGACTCTTATCCCAGTTCTAGCTAGATTTGTACTAAAGAACAACATTCATATGGCTTATGTGCTCAACCTCACACAGCCTCACTCCATCCCATCCTATTATCACACAAAATTTTTGTTTTGAGCATTACAGAAGAATCAAAAAGTTCAGGTCATTCAAGCAGTGCTTTATATATCAAAAATTCTTGGGAATCTTACCTTTTATAGCTCATTCTAGAGCAAATTCAGCTGCTATATCAGGTTTCTAATGCATACAGATCTAATTGGGATATCGTTCCATACATGCTGTTAGACATGGTAATGACAAGAAATTTTTAGCCAGTATTGGCAAGCAGCCACCGCATACCTTCCTGGAACAAAGTGCAGGATAATTAAAGAGCAGGTACTAAGGGAGCACTGCAGAGAGACACAAAAATAGCCATCATAAAGTGCCAGAGAACATATTTCTTAGTAACACAAAGGATTGTTCAATTTATTTTAAAATAGCTATCATTAAAAAAGATTTCCCTTTTCTGTTTGTAGGGCATATTTGTGTATTAAAACAGATTGAAGTTAAAGAGTAATAATGAAGCACAAGGTATTTCAAAAAAGTAAATTTTAATTGTCATTAAATAATATTTAGCCAAATTAATCTTATAATGTGTTCATTTTGAGAACACTGGAAGAAATAATATTTTTAAAAAGTTAGATTAATATTACATTTTAAGCAAAAGATCTTCAGTTCTCAGATTTGATAGTGTAAAATGTCTTCTTAATCAAACTGTGATTTACTGTGTAGAAGTATTTAAAGAAACCACTGTTTTCGTTTTTAGGAATCAATTGGCTGACAATATATTGTGCATATTTTTGTACAGTTTTTCTTGCAAATTTGGGAGGTAGAACATGAAATTAGAATATTTCTTAGGATAGGAATTTGCAGCTGTCACCATTTCAGATGCTGCTCAGTAATTCCCAGACTGTGTGAATAATGATGCTGGATACTTATTAGATCAACAAAAAGCTGTTCACAAAATAATCTTGTCAATTGTTCCCACATAAGAGTTTTTAAATATAAATTTCAAAGACATCTCCCAGAAATAAAGCAACAGATATTTCCTGTATTGGATGAGGAGAGCACATCTTTCTCTTTCTGTCCTGGCCGTTTTTTACAGAGCCACAACTGAAAGTATTTTAACAAACACTTTTTTTTTGTTAGTGTTTTTTTTTAAGTGTTTTAACAAACACAAATCACTGTTTGGTTTCGTGGCAGCAGTGCCTCAGATAGAAAGTCCATTCAGAGAGTGGTAAGGACAGCTAAGAAGATTATAGGAAGTTCAGAATATTGCTTATAAGTGCTATGTGCTTAGAGCTCAAACATTGTTAGAGACCCCACACACCCACTTTACGGTCTGTTTCTGTTGCTCCCCTCTGGGAGAAGGTTTTAGAGTATTTCTAGCATGACTACCAGATTCTGTAACAGCTTTTGTTGCCTGTGTCAACTGACTGGTAAACTCACAAGATTTCTTGCCATGTACATGGATACATCCGAACTAGACTGTGTTGTTTCTCTGTGTCATATAATATATGTGGGCATAGGGTATATGTTTATTTATTTATTTATTGCTCATGTTTATGTAGTGTGTATTGGAGGTGGTGACCCTTTGAGAGCTGTATGCAACAAAAATATGCCGATTAGTGTACATTTAAAGTGACAATAAAGTTATTCTAAGTTATTCGAAGTCATTTTCCACTATCTTGATGAAGCAGAGATATAATATAATTCCAGAGTCATCTGATTTCTCAGGATTAAGATAAAGTGCATTATATTGTATGAACATAAGTTCAAAAAGGTCAAGTTGCAAATTAAGACTGATGGTTTTATCTGAAAAAAAGGCATGAAATGATCAATTTCTGAATGTGTGATATAGACTTTTTGGTAGCTTATTGAGAGGTTTGAACTCAGGAAAGTAGGACTTTCCTGTTCTATGATTTCACTATAATTTGTAAAAGAAAAATTGGAATATAATTCCATAATTTTTCAGTAGTTTCCATAATTTGCCAGTATTTTAATTAACAAATTCAACATTTATTGTGGAGTATAATTTACTAATTTGTAATTTTGATAGCATTACCAAAATATTAGCAGATATACTTCTAACAAACTACTTGGTGACGAAATGTGTATTATTTTCAGTTTGCAAAATAAATGATAATGGTCCTATCCAACAGCAAACAATTCCAATCAATCCTAGATTGTGGGGTTTAACCATAGCATAAATACTGTATTTTTACTGTTTACATAGAAGCCAAATTTATAAATTAGGAAATTATGGAAACTGATCAAGGAGAGATTCAATCTAGAAATAAGGAGAAATTTTCTGACAATAAGAACAATCAACCAATGGAAAAGCTTCCCTGCGAATGTTGTGGAAGCTTCAACACAGCTTTCAAGAAGAGATTGGACTGCCATTTGTCAGAAATGGTGAAGGGTCTCCTGCTTGGGTGGGAGGTTGGACTAGATGACCTATAAGGTGCCTTCCAACTCTGTTGATTTGTTAAATCTGTAAATTGTTGACTTCAGAATTATTTCCCTGTTTATCTGATGTCATTTTGTAAAAGTTCCTATGTGAGGTTGTATGTGTGTGTTTGTGTGTGTGTGATGTAAATGTGTTGAATTAAAAAATATGATTAAATGAAGGCAGCAATGAAAAAATGTTCTCATGTATTTTTATATGTGGATACCTTGTTCTATAAAGCTGGACCACAATTATCCAAATTATTTAAAATTAAAATTAAAAAACCATAAAGTCTTTGTCATTTGCTATAAGATGTCAAGATCTGGGTAAACAAAATATAAATAACATAAATAGATACATACTGTCATGCCCCTGTTGGAATCTGATTCCAAGGGGAGTCTGAGCAGCTGACAAGGAGTGGGAGTGTGGCTCCATTGGTTGTGGAAGAAACTGGGGAAGGGCCCAGTCTGGCTGGGAAGAGCAGGGGAGAGGTAGAGCAAGGCAGGGGGAATTCAGAGGAAGAGCCAGGCCCACCCCCCTCTTTATCCTAGGGCACACAGGGAGGAACGGAGAAGGGAGCAACATGAGTTGCATGGCTTACAGGGGAGGAAAGGGCCCTGATTCCCTTCANGGAGGAACGGAGAAGGGAGCAACATGAGTTGCATGGCTTACAGGGGAGGAAAGGGCCCTGATTCCCTTCATTAGCTGCAGCTGGGAACACAGTGTTTAAAAAGGGAGTTTGCACACAGAACTTGTTGGAAACAAATCATGTATTATTTTGTTTTGTCAAAGCTTATCTGGGTTCCTGGCGTCTTCCCAACTGTGTGTGTTTTGTTGGCCTTTGAAGTCTGCAATTCCTTATCCTGTCCTGTCCAGTTAATTGTTGCAGCGTGGTTTGTATGGATTTTTATTTACAGCTTATATGTACTTTGTTTTTGGACTGAATTTCCTCCACTTAAAGACTATTCTTGGGAGAGTTTTTTCTCTAACTGAAGGTAACTAGACATTGGGGGCAAAGTTGGAAGTATTAAAGGGACTTTTCTTACTTATGTGTCTGTGTTGCCTTTGTGCCATGCCTCGGGTCATCACACATACAGTTCATACGTACACACATACCTTGCACAGGAATTTTATATACTGCGGGTGTCAAACTCAATTGTGTCATGTGACATCATGATGTATCAGGATTTTTGCCTTTGTAGAGCTCGGGTGGGCATGGCTTGTATGTGATGCATCCAGTCTGCGGACCACCAATTTGACACCCCTTTATATACCATATAACTCATTTTTGTGTCCAATATTACACATTACTACAAAAATAATGATATTGGTTCTTCTATTATGGTTGCAATGATTGCACAAATGATTGTAGAAAGAAATGTAATAATTTCCTGAAGAAAACAGCTGTATAATTTTAATGCATATCATTCATAAAGGTAAAGCTCTCTACAAATGATACATCAGAATACATGGATATTTCTATTGTTTTCTTGATGAATTGCCATTTTTTTCTTTCCAGAATCTTTTTTTTTAACTTTTCAGTCTCATCTGCAGCCTTGTATTCCTGCTGGTGTTTCATCCAATACTACTTGCTTAGCTTTTTAAAAACAGCCAAAATCATCTAGAAGCTGCCATACACTATTTCATATACTGTCAGTAGAAATAAAAATAGCTGCAATATTTTTAATACTATGTATTAAAATATATAAACATCTTAAAAGATAGGAAATATAAACTTACTACTACAGTAGAAATTGTTCTATTGTTATATTCAAATCTATTGAATGAAAGTTTATGTGTTATTTACTATAAATTTCCACAAGATCCTTGGTTCTTCTACTACAATATATCTATGATTCATCTAAGAAAACCCAGTTTGGCCTGGTGGTTAAGGCCAGGCTAGAAAGTGAAAGACTATCTATCTATCTATCTATCTATCTATCTATCTATCTATCTATCTATCTATCTATCTATCTATTTATTTACTTACTTACTTACTTACTTACTTACTTACTTACTTACTTACTTACTTACTTACTTACTTACTTACTTATTTATTTATTTAAAAGCTTACAATACAATAGAAATAAGAATAAACATAAGTTTAAATATAAGAAATAGGAATAATTGGGGTCAATAGGATAGGGATGGTAGGCATGATTGTGTGCTTATGCACGCTTGTTGTTGTGGAAAAATAGGAAGAAGAAAGTGCATTGGACATGATTGCCATCTTGAGTTATTGTAAAATAAGGATGGAATATAAATAAAAATTAAGTGTCTATGCTTCTAAACAATAAGTTGTAAATATCTAATGCCTGCTTTTTTTCTTTTTGAGTGATAAGCAACATAAATATAATAATTGCACTGAATTAAAGGTTTGACAATATTAAAAAAAACTATTTTATGTATCTTTATTACTAAAACTTTGATTTTTCTGAATTCTTTATCAGTATATTATTGTGTAAGACAAAAGTTTCAGTTAGGCAGTGGAGTCTTCCTCCCACCACCAGGTCTTACTTTCATTGTTAAAGTAGAGCTCAGTGCTTATGGGAAATAATGGAGAAATCAAGACAACTCTTTAAAGAATAACTTAATGACATTACTAGGATTCCTAAGGTAGTTACTAAGTGAAAGAGCTGTCAGTAAAACCTAAAGAATGAGCTATGTCCCTGCTGCTATGGTCACAACTGATTTTCAACCACTTTGTGGTTGATTCTGGACAGGATATTTTCATCAGTCTCCAACCCTTGTGATCATGTCCTAAGCTGACTGGTCAGGTGAAGACCTGGCATAAGATTGCTTGTCACCTATAGGAAGTAGCTGTCTGCTCTGAGAAGTCTTCACTCATAAATGTAATCATCTGCTAGTTATTCATTGAACTATACTTCATGGTCTGGATAGAGAAATATGAGTGCATATTTCATGATAGGGAGATGGTTGAAACAAGATGATTTGAGACACCAGAATATCTACTTTCTTCTTTTCAGAGGGTTTAGGAAAAAGCCATTCTGAAGAAGAGTTCGCCGACCAGAAAAGTGACCAGATAGCTATTAAATACCAATGATAATTGCAATGAAATAAGAAAGCATATAAAAGAATTATGCATAATGATAAATGTTGATAAATTTCAAAAGATATATACCAAGTAGGTAGCTATATCCTTGTGCTTCTGTTAAATAGTATCCTGGAATCAAAAAAGAAAAAATAACTTTCATCTCAGGATTGCCTTTAGAGATACAGTACACTGGCAATCTTATTTATTTAAAGTTTTATTTTTGATATTCAAAATATATTCTGTTAAAGCAAATGAAGAACATTATGAATTTTATGGTTTCAATACAACCAAAGCAGAAAGCAGGAAAATGAACATTGTAATATGTTTAGAATAGGAAGATGGCACATTTGTTTAGTTCACATTTTCATGCAAATCCACTTGATATATTGAAATCAACAAATATAAACACTCCAGAACAGATATTTTGTACAACTAGCTATTAGGAATGTCTTTTTATTGCCAGGTATTCTTTAGCAGAGCCTTATTCAGATCTTCAGGGCTTATAACTGATCACTAAATTCTGAATGTTACATTCTATTTACCATTAATTAGAGGTCAATTGAGAGCTTGTTTACAGGTGTGTATGTCACTATAAAATATGTATACAAAAATGTTAGTTTTGGAAGGGTGACTCAAGGCTCATGATTTAATTGGAGTAACTGCTGGAACCCTGACAGTGTATGTGTGTGTGTTTGTGTGTATGTGTGTGTGTGTGTCTTTTCAGGTATACCTTCATGCTTTTTGAAAATTATCTTTTTTTTTGCTGGTTATTGAGAAAACAATTCACTAATAAGAAAGTTACTATTATGTAGCTTTATATATTTTTACTATACTATTTCCTTATTTATTATACCATTTCCATATTTTAAAAGCAAAATTAAGAGCCATTTCCATATTTAGTTATTGTATCCATCACAAGAAATTCACTACACACAAAGTAGCTGGAATGATAGATTTTAGTGTTAGGGTTACATATAACGCATGGATTAGGATAGCAGCCATGTTTAAGTGGGTGAAACAGACAAGATGGAAGTTGCAAAGTCCTGCCTTTTTTTTTAAAGAGCAGCAACACTGATACCTATAAAAAAGAGACAGCTAATATCATGACATCTTGCCTCTCTTGACTCCACCCAGGAGTGGAATTCAAATTTCTTAACAACCAGTGCTGTGTGCATGGCCTACTTTGTGGGTGTGGTTTAGTGGGCATGTGACTGGTGGGCATGGCTTGCTGACTGGATATGGCTTGGTGGTCAAGTGATTGGGTGGGCATGGCTTGTATGTAAATATTATAAATATTTATGTAAACATTGGTTTTTTTTATTAAAAAGAGCAACTTTTATCCAAAATCAGGCAAAGCAGGCAGGCAGATTGAGTTACTCACAGAATCACAGATTCACTCAGAGATCTACCTTTCTGCAATCTGCTATCTGAGTCTGCACTAAAAAGTAGAACCTTCAGCCCTAAGGAAGGTTCAGCTCTGCTTTTAGATTAGCTAGAAAACAAGAAATCCAATGATTTCCTGCTTTCTAGCTAATCTAAATCTCCCGGAACAGCAGAACAGCTGAGGGTTAAGTGGGGGAAAGAAAAATAGCAACTTACCAAACGCAGGCAAGTTTGATGGCTTGGATGCCAGGTAAGGAATGAGTGGGTGGGGAGGGGAGGGACCAGCCAAGGGTGCAATTTGCTGGTTCTCTGAACTGTACAGAATTGTAACAACTGGTTCTATAGAACTGGTCCGAACAGGTAGAATCCCACCCCTGACTCCACCTGTCTGCTACTGACAACTGCTGAAACACTGGTAAAATCAAGACTCAATACCGCGATTTATGAAATCACTTTAGGCCACTTTATGTTTTTGATTTAGAAGTTGTCAAATAACGAGGAGGAGCATATCAAATGCTAAAAGAAATATAAATAAATGCATTCTGCCATGGGAAATTTCTCTGAAGGTCAGTCATGGATTTATTAAATATTTAAATAAAATAGTTTGAAGTCCCTTTTATCAGTAGAAACAATAAATGACATTTCCATATTTAAGAGTTAATATTTCATGGCATTTGACATCTACTAAACATAGACATCTTGGAATAATGACTATTCCAGAGATACTTTTCAGACCAATTTAAGATTAATATTCACATTAGCTTTTCATTTTATGGCACTGCCGACAGCAGCTTTGGTGAAATGCTGTCTGATATTTTTTCTGTTTTTTACTATTCTTTGTCATTCTCTACGGATTTCATACTCAAGAGACCAATTACTCAGCATCAAGCAATGTTTCTTTGATGGGCAGCTTTCTGTGACTTCACCCCCCTCCCCCATCTTTATAAATGCAGAAGAGTTTCTAATACAGGAAGAAACAACTTCTCTGAACAATGGATACCTTATATCAGTGGTGGGATTCAGCCAGTTCTCACCACTTCGGGAGAACTGGTTGTTAAATTTCTGAGCAGTTTGGTGAACTGGTTGTTGGAAGAAAATTTTAGGCAGAGAACCTTTTGTTAAATTATTTGAATCCTACCACTGCTTACAATACTAGACAACAATAGTATCAACGGTAGAGACCTTCAAGTTTCTTGGTTCTATCATATCTCAAGACTAAAAATGGACACCTAACATCAAAAACGTCATCAAAAAAGCAGAACAAAGAATGTTCTTTCTATGGCAACTCAGAAAGCTCAAATTGCCCAAAGAGCTGCTGATTCAGTTCTACAGAGGAGTCTGTCATCTGCACCTCTTTAACTGTCTGGTTTGGCTCCATTACCAAACAAGAAAGACATAGATTTCAACAGATAATTAGAACTGCAGAAAAATCAATCGCTACCAACCTGCCTTCCATTTAGTACCCATATACTGCATGAGTCAAAAAGTGCACTGTGAAAATATCTACAGACCCCTCAAATCCGGACAAAAATTGTTTCAATTTCGACCCTCAAAACAACGCTATAGGGCACTGTACACCAGAACAACTAGATACAAGGACAGTTTTTTGGTTAGAGAAGCCTGCCTTAGAGGTAAGCAGGCATCAGCTGGAAGTGTTGGATACACCTTTTCTCAATCAATAAAGACAGAATTAAAAAATAATCAGTGGGCTAAAATGATTAACGTAATCATATTATTTTTTCAGATCTATTAAGCATGTACTGATAAATTATTTAAATTAATTTAACAATTATATTTCCAAAGGCTTCAGGGTGTCATTTTTGGCTGTAGATCTTGAATAAAATGGTAAGGCTTCAATTTTTTTAGTTTCTTAATTTCATATTACAGGCAATCTTTGACTTACAACAGTTCATTAGTGACAGTTCAAAATTACAACTTCACTGAAAAAAGTGACATGAACATTTTTCACACTTATGACTATTGCAGCATCCTCATGGACATGTGGTCAAATTTCAGATAATTAGCAATTGACTCATATTTATGTTGCTTGCACTGTCTGTCGGCTGCTGCTCCATTCAAAAATCCAAGAAAGAAATACTTAGACTCTTTTAATTAGAAAAAAGATATCTTTTACTGGAAGTCAAGTGGTAGCAACAAAAGAATTTTGAATCTGAGAAAATGGGTGTGTAAATCACATATACAAAGTGATGGCAATGTTCCCTACCCCAATAGTTCAAATAGTTCTTCCAATTAAAAGTTGTGAATATCATCATGCGGACATCTTCAGGTGGTGATGATACTCCATGGCCGTTGACCTTGGTATATTTTGATAAAGATTTGCAGCTGCGCAGAGAATAGAATGCCAAGCAAGAAATAGAAACCTAAGCAAGAAGGTACTTCCCTCCTCCAGTTTATACAGTTCCACTTTGTAACACCTCCAGCTCACTTCCCACAATTGACCCCCCTCCTCCTCCCATTACTTATGACAGCTGAAAGATGCAAAGGAAAGGGAGAAGGTCTCGAAGGCTAAAATATTGAAGGCTGACACTGTCCCAGGATCATGTGAACCCCTTTTATAACCTTCTGAAAAGCAAAATTAATGGGAAAGCCAGATTCACTTAACAACCATGTTACTAATTTAACAACTGCAGTGATTCAGTTAACAGCTGTGGCAAGAAAGGTCATAAAGTGGGGAAAACTCACTTAACAGATGTCTTATTGAACAACATAAGTTATGGTTGCAAATCAAGGACTGCTTATATTGTTATTTATTTTATGTTAGGACCAATCAACTGCGTGTAGACTCTGCATATTGTCTTTAATAGGTAGAATAATTTTGGTAAATATTAGGCTTACGATTGATCATCACTTCCTTTCCAACAAAAAGTAAAAGCATTTTCCAAACTAGCTATGTCATAAATGCCATAAGTAATATTGTTTTGGAATGGACAGTTACATTGATTTTCTTATGAATGCAAATATGAATTTGCAGTTTGAAGCAATTAAATGAAAACATAAATGCTTCTTTTATCTTAAATATTTTAGAGAAAAAAAACCCCTCTTCAAATAGACTTAAGATATATAGCCTAATCCAAAAACTAGTTAAACCAGTTAAATCATGGTAATTTTGATGGTTCTAATATATCAGAAATTGTATATTGGGCTATCATTGCTTTTTGCGTTGCAACTTGAGAATTTAAACCTTTTTTCCAGTCACAAAACAGATCGCTCTTCATTATGTGTATTCTTAACTGGGAAAATATTCCACCTGAACTAAGTTTTAAGATGGAATGCTAAATAGAAGTAAAAAGTAATCGTGAACAATGCTGCTCAGGAAGCAATCATTACATACCCTGTTACATTTCTATTATTACAATAATACAATAATATAATATTGTGTTTATCTGACTGGTTAATCAGAAGCTGAGATTAGTCATTAGGCTTCTGGACTACAGACTCTATGTTCAAAGCCACTCTTCCCTCCACTAAGATCACCAAAGATGACCACAAGATCTCATCCTAAAGCGTTACACACAATTGTCGCATGCTTGGGAAAAATATAAAGCCCATGTCTCACTGCACCAATGGATGCAAAGAGAATGTAAAACGGACAAAAAAGCTTGCCATCCATTTGAAAACGTGATGCATCCATTGTGTACTCACTGTGTACGTGTTTCATATGCTCTTTCTGTCAAACATCCGTCTACTGCTATTTCATCCGCTCAAAAAGTTTTGAGCTGCACAAAACTTTTTGAGCAGA
>BHFT01079482.1:0-10023 GCA_004320025.1 Laticauda laticaudata
AAAAAAGAAATGAAGCAAGTGTGTGAATCAAAGATTTTAAAACTTTATTGAACAACAAGCTGTAAAACAAAAATGACCAAGTCAAGTTTCCAAATAAATCTACAGATGCCAGCTACCCATTCTCTGGCACACTTATTGGTCATCGGAGGGTGTGCCCATTCTAGGGGTGAAGGGTCCGGTGCTGTGGAGGTGGGTGTGCTGGAGCTGCTGGTTCTGAAGGACACCCCGAGAGGACAACAGGGTGACATGTTGTGAGAAAGCTTCTCAGACAGCTGGCTCGAGACCCGTATGCTGAGAGTCCTTCCTGCATGCCAATGGGGTGTCAGCCCAGTACTGATGACAGATGTACTGAGCCGGGGCTTGCTTGTGGGCGTGGAGGAAGAGTAGTCTAGTGGGGCTGTCTGGTCTGCAGTGGTGTGAGACTGGCTAGGGTGGCATCGCTGTCGTCAGGGTGGCATCATTGGCGTGCCTGTCATCAGTGGCATTCAGTGGAACCGTGCAACGGTATCGTCCGATGACTCTGAGGCTGGACTGGGAAGGGCTGCTGCCTGTGCTGCTGACCTCCTGGTTAGCCGTTAGCCCTGGTAGGTGAGGGGCTGTGGGAAGCCTTGGTATGGGAGGGATATTCACCTGGGTGAGGAGCAGACTAGACGGTGGAGCAGTTTCCTCTGGGTCTGGGAGGGTTGTGAACAGCTCCCATGATCCGGTGCCTTCACCACTGGTACTGGATCCTCATGTCCCTCAGGGCCTGGTTACATAGGTGAGGAAGGGCTTGCGGTTTTGGGGATGAGGTAGTCGGTGTGGACCAGCTGAAAGAGGAGATGTATGCTGGTGGGATGGTGTCCTGAGCTCCAAGCAAGGACAGTGTGGCTCGACCCCTCTGCTGTCTAGCTCTTCTGCCTTTCTGTGGAGGTGGCAGCTGGGGGGTGTGGATGCGGCTACGACTGTGGTGGACTCGATTGTCTCCTTTCTCCCACGCACCAGGGAGTTCCTCACACGCTCACCATGGTTTACAAAGCTGGGTCCGCAGGTTTCTCCGCCGTGGCACGCTCACAAAACCTGCCTGGAGACAGGACTGAGTCTCGAGGAGAGGACTGGGGTCTCGCAGGCTGCGGAGAGAAGGGAGGTAGACAGAGGGGCTCCTGGTGCTTCGTGGTGGCGGATCTCACCTCCAGAGCGGCACCTGGCCATGATGTACGGTCTCTTTGTCTGTTAGCTTAACTGTGGCCCTGGCCAGATTTCTTCAGGTGCAAGCTTCCGTACCAGGAAGTGCTATGTTTCCACAAGCTGAGGAGCACCTCGAAGTGATAACCATACTCTCACCCTCTCTCTCAAGCAGGCCTGCTTCCTTTGTGTGTGTGTCCTGTACAGCCGGTGTCCTTCCGCCACAGATAGTCATTCTCTCTCAGCCACTCCAGCACCTCATCCTCGTGTTCCTCCCAATGAATGTATTGCTCTTCTCCTGTCCCCACATACGCTCTCCTCCCTTGCAGACCAGATGGCGCCATCATTCAGAGGGGCTCCAGTGGTAGGGGCTGCTCATCACACACCAACCAGAGCAGCACCAGCAGGATCATCATCATCATCATCATCATCCACCAGCAGGATCATAATCAGCGCAGCAGCAGCCAGCAGCAGAGCAGGATTCATCATCAGCTAGCAGCAGCAGGATCACGGACCAGGATCAGCAGCAGCAGAGTAATCACCAGGAGCCCCAGCAGCCCCAGCAGCCCCAGCACCAGCAGCACCACAGCCCAGCAGCCAGCGAACCAGCAGCACCAGCAGCACCAGCAGCCAGGAGCACAAGCAGGAGGAGCAGACCAGGAAGCATGAGCAGTACGAGCAGTACGACAAGTCCAGGAGCACGGCAGGGATAGCAGGACAGCGCAGCTTCCGCAGAGTACGCAGCAGAAGCACCACCACCATGAGCAGCTTTCAGCAGAGCTGCCAGCACCAGAAGGCAGCCCAAGAAGCAGAGCCCCAGCAAGAAGCGAGTCAGGGACAGGTTTGGGAAGGTGGCCTGTCGCCTCTTGCCCGGGATGGCGCAGGTTTGCTGAGACTTTTCACTTCTTCCCGTGGTGTGGTGTTGCGGCTTGGCCAGGGGGCTGGCAGCACCAAGGCTGTCAGGAAGGCTGCCACCAAGGCCGGAGAAGCCTGCCCAAGGCTGCAGGAAGCCTGGCAGGAAGGTGGCAGGAAGGCTGGAGGCAGGCAGGGCAGGCAGCAAGGTGGCAAGCAGGAGGCACCAAGGCTGGCAGGGCAGAATGAGCTTGGCCAGGAGGGCTGGAGGCAGGCTGGCGAGCAAGGCTGGAGGCAGGCAGACAGCAAGGCTGGCAGGAGGCTGGCCAGGAGGCTTGGAGGCAGGGCTGGGCAGGAAGTGGCGCAAGGCTTGCAGGCAGGATGCAGGGCAGGCAGCAGGATCGATGTTCCTGCAGCAGGTCTTTCCGTCCGAAATGCTGACCATGTTGCGACTGCTTCCCGTTATATCCATGTGGCTTGCGCAATTGCATCCCTCCCGCTATGCGGCATTATATGCCGGCTCTGTTCGGCTTCCGGTGCATCCACTGTGCATTCCGCTAGGCTTTTCCTCTGTGATCCGTTATCCGCTGCTGCATCCGCTCGTGCATCTGCTGCATCGTTCCCACGTCGCTTTGCTTGAGGACCCCCGGAAGCCCTGCCGGTATGTGCATATGCTTCCATCCACTTCCATCCGCTAGGCTTCCGTTCCGCATTCCGCTTTCCATCCGTCCTTGCAGCTCCCCGTGTCCATGTTTATCCGCTCCGGTTATGAAATTTTTTGCCCCTTTTGAGATCGGATAAACACAGGATGGAACATTTTGCTTTGTGTCCGTTTTGCATTCCATTTGGCAGGTAGTGACAGGGCCTTCAGTTTTGGTCTAACCTGTAGGACTGACCTCAAATTTGCAAGTCTTTAAATTCCAAAAAAAAAAAAAAAAAAAAAAAAAGCTAGCATAATCTTTATTGCAATTACCAGTAATATGTGAAAACTCATAGTTGACATAAAAGCCCAATTCTCCATGCTTTGTTTTCAGATTGCAGTTGTTTCTATCTTCCTTAAGGCTTAGGTCACACTGGCCGACGGATGCAAAACGTATGTTAAAAAGGACACATGGCTATGAGCAATTTTCCATCCGTTTGATCCGCTTCTCAAAAGTGCCCCAAATTTGCATAAACAGAGCAGACAACAACGGAAAGGAAATGGACATGTGGAGGACTGAGCGGGGATGTTAACGGATGTTCGTAGGAAGCCTAGCAGGATGAAAGTGGATGACACATCTGCAGGGCTTCCGGAGACAGGAAGCGACGCATGCAGAAGGAACGGATGTGTATGGGCTGATGCGAGCGGATACGCGGATGCATCACGGCCAGCCTATAGGATGCCGTAGTGGATGCCTAGCGGATTGCAAAATGTTTTCAAGTGCACATGCAGGGAGGATGAATTGCGTTAAACTCCATAGTATAAAGGTGCAGCTCGCAAAGCAGGTCATCATTCAGAGGAAGACCTGTTGCTGAGACATCTGAGGAAACATGGGGAGAAGAGGAAGCCTTTCGTGCCTCCTCCTGCCAGTCCTGACAAGAAGGACAGAAAACCACCATCCCACCCCCTGGGCGCTGATTCTGAAGCTGCTGGTGCTTCTGCTGCTGGGTTGCTGGTGCTGTGGTGCTGCTTGCTGAATGCTTCTCCTGCTGGTGCTCCTGCTGAGTTGCTGCTGCTGCTGGTGCTATCTCCTGCTGCTCCTGCTTAGTGGTGCTTCTCCTGCTTCTGCTGCTGCTTCTGCTGCTGTAGTGTGACCAGCCCCAAGCCCTCAAGCCCTGCTGCTGAAGGCCCTGGGAGCCCCTGCCAGAGGAGGAAGAGGCAAGGCAAGGAGAATGGAGAGAAACAGTATCCATTTCGAAGACCATGGGAGGAGGTGCTGGAATGACAGAGGGAGAACGAAGTACCTGTGGAGGAAGGGCCCAGACTCTATCGCGACACAAGAGGGAAGTGGCGTGTGGAGGAGAAGGCGGAAGCCCGGGCTACACTTCAGATGTTCCTCCTGGGTGGTTGACAGCATATGCACACCTGGTTATGGAAAGCTACACCTGAAGAAAATCTGGGGCAGGCCGCTGTCAAGCTCGCTGACCAGGAGACTATTGTCAATGGCCAGGTGCAGCTTCCTGGAGGGGTTGAGGTCACCACCGAGGAGCAGCCCCTTGGTCAACCCTTCCCTAGACAGCCTACAGAGAGCCACTCCTCTTCAGCCAGGAGACAGCTACTTGTTTCCAGGCAGGTGTCTTTGCGAGGTGGCCTCACGAACAGAGACCCCTCCCCCACAGCTGCACTCCCTGTGCCAGAGGACATGGAGATCCTCTGTCTCAGATGAAACAAGAAGTAGCGCCACCATGAGACCCAACCCACACACATCCAGCTCCACCTCACAGAAAGCAGGCAGAGAGGCAGACCAGAGTGACAGAGCCGACACTGTCCTCTTGGAGATTCAGGACACAATCAAAGCCAGCACAAGATCTCCTCTCCCAGCTGGTCCACTTTACATTTACATCTCCCCAACGCGCAAGCCCTTCATCACGTACGTGATCCACACCCTCAGGGACATCCAAGGCCCAGTACCAGGCGATGAGGAGAGGATCACAGCTCTTCTGCACCAGCCCTCCAGGCCCAGCCTGAACTTGCTGTACCCACTCCAGGGTCTTGCCTCCTTCACCCCAGGCGATTCACAGCCCTTCCACGGATTCAGCAGCCGCCTCGCCTTCCAGGGCCTACCATACCAGGACTTCCCACATCAGAGCAGCCCTTCCCAGTCCACACCCAGGTTCCTCGGACGCCACAGATGCCAAGAAGCCTCAGCTGACCCAGTTGCAGACCAGACGGCCCCACTACACTCGTTCCTTCCTCCACCCCACGCCAAGGCTGTTCCTCAGAAACATCTGTCATCAGTCTTGGGCCTCACATCCCAGATCCTTGAGGAAGTGCCTCTCAACCTCACGGGACTAGAGCTGCTCTGAGAGCTTCTAACACACCATCTTTTGTCTCCGGGGCCAGGCACCCAAATGGCACCTCAGACAGCCACTCCAGCCACAGCGCCTCCACTCCCTGGCCCCTTTCTCTGAAGACTATGGGCATGCCTCAGAGTGAATGAAAAGTTGCAGAGGACTGATTGTACTGTTCACCTTATCTACCTTATTCTTTGCTTTAAGATACTTTACTTGGTATTTGCTTTTTAAAAAAAGTCATTTACAGTTTGTTATTAATAAAAGGTATCTTTGCTTCACCACTTGGTTCATTTTTTTTACTTAATAAAGTGTTGGGGAAAACTTTGAAAAAAAGGGTTAAGCCTTTGCATGCTTGTGGGATTGGGAAGGATAGTGTGGGGTGGATAGCTGTTGGGATGGATAAGGAGAGTGTGGATGGGTAAAGATTAGCTGTGGGATGTTAAGGATAGTTGTGGTTGGGTAAGGTAGTTGGGGGATAGATAAACCTCAGTGCAAGCATGTGGACGTATGGTCCACCATCCCAGCTGCCACACATATGGCCCTTTTATTATCAATAACGAATTTATCATTGATCAACACATTTCAAACATGAACAAACTCTTATTAATGCCCTATTAAGTGTAAGGCACTCAAATTACATGCACCATCTCATCAATGTGATGAGACAGGCTGAAGAAACATCCGATGAGATCGTACCATTTGTTTACCACTCCACTGCTCCAGCTGGGGAGTGCACCAGTGTTCAGGAGGTTGCGCTGCTTCTTCCCTCACATGAAGCTCTGTTGGGCCTTGCACATCCACAAGTGTCTATCAGGTTTCGTCCTGCTCATTCACCAGGCTCCATGTCCCCATTCCCAATCCTGTTCTGCAACACTGGTAGCGTGTGTGCATGGAGATTGTTTGCAGATGCAGCAAAGCTTTCACAATGCTCCTCACGGTCTGTGGGTGATGCTGCATGGTGTGGTGAGAATACCTGGAACGCTGTTGGCCAGGGGATGCCAAAGAGTCTCCACCACCCGTCTTGCCCTGCGACACCTGTAGTTTGAAGATCCTTTTCTTCATGGGTGACGGATCTGGAAGTGTAGGCTTCATAAGTAGGTTCTGAGGGAGAAGGCGTATCCCCCACCGATGAAGTAGGAGACAATTTGTGTGTCGGTTGGGCAGGTCTGGAGTCCTGGGAAACCATTGATGAGGTTGCGTTCCAGCCCTTTTGAGGTCATGCGTTTGTTATTCCTGGGCGTTGAAGCTGACCCGTTGCCTGAAGCATCGATTGTACATAACTTGTAGTCAGCATCGACCATGGCAAAGAGGATGATGCTGAAGAAGCCTTGTGTTGTGATCAAGTGACTGAGTTGGGCTGGAGCTTTTGCAGGCCACGTTGCTTCCCATCTATGGCTCCAATGGTGTTGGGGGGAAGTTCCACCTCTGATACCACTGCTCTGCACTTTCTTCCACCTTCTTTCAGTGGAGGGCACTTGAGGAGTCCTCCAGGGTATCTCGTTGATGATGGCCTACACCACTTCTCTGACCACAATGCTGATGGTGTGTGTTGACCGCTCCAGGTGTACTGCATGTTCCTGTACGTGGTCCTGAGGCCAGGTGGACACAGTCAGTGCCACCTTTCAGCCCAGGTTCCAGGCTGGCGGAAGTTTTGGTTTTTGCTTGGTCAACCTGGTCTCAGCTGTCCACAACATTGTCAAACTATGGCTGCGGCATCCTCACTTGAAGTTCTGGAATAGCACGGCATCTTCGTTCCCTCAGGCTCCACCTCAGCTTTTTATACAGTCCGTAACTCGCGCTCTTCTTCGTGATTCATCTTTGGGACCACACACTTCGAGGGCTTCACACTGTGTGTAGAATGATGGCAGCGTACCAAATAGGAGTGTGGCGACAACCATGGTGGGATGACTGGATTGCTGCTGGAAAGAAGCAGACCAAGGCTGAGAGGTCTGCACACCACGGGTGCTGACTAATAGTGAGCATTCAGGTGATTTCCTCCCTCTTTTTATAGGAAATATCAGTTTTCCACTGGTGTCCTTCTGCATCCTCTTAGACATCCTCCCAGAATCCTAATTGTCGAGATACGTTTCCTATACGAACATTTTGTCCATTTTAATGCTTATATACGAGTGCACCGCTTACATCCCTTTCTATTCCGTGCTAACTAACACTGTGTGGACGTTCCGTGTACCTTTAGGCTTCCTTCCCTCTTTCACTTTCCGCGCTGCATGGATGTGAGTTGCCGCAGGATGGCCAGATGATGTGAGAGATACATCTTGACGTGTGAATGGTATGACAACAGACTTAGAACGTTTTTGTTGCTCGTATGTTGTCGCGGAATGTAGATTCGGTACGCGGCGGAAAGTTATCCGCTCAAAAGTTTTGAGCAGCTCAAAACTTTTTTGAGTGGATGAAATAGCAGTAGACGGATGTTTTACGGATAGAGCATATGAAACACGTACGCAGTGAGTACACAACGGATGCATCGCATTTTCCAACGGATGGTAAGCTTTTTTGTTCGTTTTACATCCTCTTTGCATCCATATGTTCAGTGTAACATGGGCTTTTGTAGCATCCTCAGTGCAGGAAGGGTGAAGAATCATGTTTGGTAGGTTTTATACATGCTTTTGGTTTTCCTGATCTATGTATATGTTTGAATGGGGTGAATGATGATTTGCAATTCACTGATTCATTGTTGGTAGATAAGATAAAGGTTGAGAAATCATCTGTCCCTAGAAGTTTCTACCCATTCAATCTAGTCTGGCAGGATGGCAGGATGGGCATGCTTCTGATCTTTTGACTAAGGAATTGTAGTTGCCAGTACCCAGAGGGCAAGAATATTCTGCGATAATGCCTGCCATATGGAATATTCTCCTTCCAAAGATCAGAATGGCTCCAACCCTGTTGCCTTTCTTAAGACCCTAAATATGTGACTCTCTGCTCCTGCCCACAAGGACTATCTCCTACCTGTGTTGACAACTGATAATTATATTTTACTCAGTTGCTATATATTTTAATTTTTCTACATGTCACTGTCATTGTTTTTGCTTTTACTTTTAATACAGTTCACAACCCAGAGTCACTTGTTGAAATGGACAGCTGTGCAAATGGAAGGAAGGAAGGAGGGAAAGAAGGAAGGAAGGGAGGGACAGTGGTGTTTAGGTGTTATTTTTGTGTTGGTTGCTTCCTGTGAAATTGGTGATGTTGATAGCTACATGGAGACTCAATAGGACAGTGTTGTTCTTTTCGTGTGACTTTTGAACTCTCATTATTTTTGTTGTTGTTAGATTGGTAATAAGATTCTTTTAATTTACCTAGGTATTAATAGATAGCTACATGATGGGGAAAATGTTGTATGTTGGGCTGATGTGTTCTTTGGTTATGTCTTCTAATAGGTCTAGAAATAGAAGTCTTCTATGCATCTATTGATTTAGTTTGTGTACCATGCTATTAATGTTGCCAGGGTAGATGGGGGTGATAGGGAGTCACACCATCATTTTGCTTTCTGGTAAGTATATATTTTATCATTAGCTATACTCATCAATGAAACTTAAATACTTTGGCCACCTAATGAGAAGGAAGGATTCACTGGAGAAGAGCCTAATGCTGGAAAAGATTGAGGGAAATAGAAGAAGGGGATGACAGAAGATGGTAGAGGACAGGAAGGCCTGGAGGAACGTTGTCGATTGGATTGTGATGGGTCAGACATGACTTCACAACTAACAACAACAACACATTCATCAAGCCAGTCATTTTATTAGAGGTCATCGTATGTTCTCCTATCTCAACGCCCACTTATTGTTTCCAAAAGTTGGAAGGGCTCACTAAACTCTATTTTTCATAGAGACAGTGACATAAAATTCTGTGAGTAACCCTGTTGCTTTTTTATTGTACTATAGGAAGAAGGAAGGTTGATAGTCAGCAATGGGGTGCCTAAAGTCATACAGTCACCAGCATGGTTTCATCTGACCCTCAGTTGTATTTATTTGCTTATTTCAATTCTGTTTGGAAAGAAAACAGAACTCAGAAACTTTTGTAGTGATCAATTTAGATTTCTAATATGAAATAGCTGACCCTTTATCTGTAATTTACTGCTTGAAAGGGAGAGAAAAAGGCATTTAGAAAAATGAATGTCAGAAAAATGAATGTATATTTCCATTCACTTTTGGTTCAGCCCCACTCAACACTGGTTCTGCAGTATTTTACCCATGAGAAATCTAATCTTTGTGAGAATACAGTTGTCCACATTTTATGCTCCATCCCCAATTATCCTCATTCTGCATTAGCAAACTTCAAATCCAAAATATATCAATAAGTTAAACATATCTGCATAAATCAGTAAATTAAACATACCTGCATAAATCTACATAAGCTGCCTGATTGGGGAACTGCAACATATTATGCAATGTTTGCTAATTGTGCAATTATTAAAACTTGCAGTAGCCATTGTGAAAGGTGAATGACACATGCCACAAGTAAGCTTTGCCTGGGATTTGCTGCCAGAAAAGTAAAATATTGCCATCTGATTCTCCTTTTCTTTTAAACCCCTTATCATGTGATCCTAAGTCTTAAAATCTCAGATAATGGCTTGAAGATTTTTGTTCTGCCAAATTTGCTGCCACTAAATTGCACTGGATCTTGATATGTGGAAAGGAATTTGACCAGAGATGGATGTTTCTTTGAGTTGCATAGAAGATAGACAGTTTTAATCATTTTTAAACAGTATATTCACAAAATTGAATTATGTTGGCAATACCACATATTGTCTTTGTTCACATAACCCAGATGTCCACATATCCCTCTGTATAATTCTGAAGCCTATCTTAAGAATTTTATTTCTCTATATAAAGCAAGTATTTTTAATATAAATCTTATAGCACTCTTCAGTTCAGTGATGGAAATTGAATATCAAAATGCTGCTTCTCATTCTATTGTCCAGGTGAAACTCAAAAAATTAGAATATCGTGCAAAAGTTCATTTATTTCAGTAATGCAACTTAAAAGGTGAAACTAA
>BHFT01079489.1:0-25193 GCA_004320025.1 Laticauda laticaudata
GCGTAGACAGGTGAAAGAGCCTGTAGAGGGCTTCGCACTGTTGTAGAATGATGGCGGCTACCAAAAGGAGTGTGGCGACGATCCATGGTGGAGATGACTGGATGCTGTGGAATAGCAAGAGCAAGATGAAGGCTGAAGAGGGTCTGCACAGCCAGAGGCTGCTGGACTGAAAGTGAGATCAGGTGAGTTCTCCCCCTTTTATAGAAATATAGGTTTTTCCGCTAGGTGTCCTTTTTGCATCCTCTAGACATCCTGCAGACATCCTAAATATCCGAGATACGTCCCCTACACACGAACGCTTTATCCGTTTAATGCTTTCTATGTGAGCTGATCCGCTTTCATCCTTTCTATGTCCGTGCTACTGAATGCTGCGTGTCCCGTTCCACGTCCGTTTCGCTTCCTTCGTGTCCAGTTTCCGCTGGAGCGTATGTTGAGTTGCACGGATGCGCAGCAGATGCCTAGCGGATATAGCAGACGTGTAACGGACGACGGACATATAACGGATGTTCCCATAGCCTAGCAGATGTATAACGGACACGTTGGATACTTAGATCCGCTCAAAAAGTTTGTGCAGCTCAAAACTTTTTGAGTGGATGAAATGTCAATAGATGGAATGCTGGACGGATAGAGAGTATGAAAAACGGACGCAGTGAGTACAGAACGGATGCATCGCGTTAACCAACGGATGACAAGTGGTTCTCTCCATTTTATATCCTCTTTCCATCCGTTGGTGCTGTGTGACAGGGGCTTTACCACAAAATGTGGATCCAGTCAAAAGAAGTGGTCTGAGAAAATTATTTCATCCTGCTTAAAATTAAATCCATGGTGATGTTATATAAATATAACCCAAATCCTTTTCTACAAGGAAATAATAAATTCATTCTGCCTCTTCTGTTTAATCTTGATTGATCTACTTAATTCAGCTGGCTTCTTTTCCAAAAGAAACTATTTCAAAAAAAAAAAAAAAGTCAAAAGCAAATAAAAATGGAAAAGCAGAGCCTTTGCATTGTCCATTTTCTTTCCTGTTCAAACCACTAGCTCTATCTATAACAATCATTTCCATCAAAAATCATGCTGAGATTTATAGATATGCAAAGAAACCTCAGGAGGTATATTAACAGAATTATTAAGCATAATGCTCATAGTGTAATTCTTGCAACAGACTATACTGTAATCAGCATTATGACCATGTTGTAAAAAGGGGAGTGTATTGGTCAATTTAAACAGCATGGTAAGCTTCAGTTTGGTTTCTTGGCATATTAGAATGATATGTGAAGTTAATGTAATATGCCATACAAGAACAATCTGGCTTAAATTTTAAAATGTACACTTAGCCATACTGTATTTTATCCTTAAGATCACTGCCGAACTACAGTATGAATCCAAATATTGCTCATCTCTGACCACGCTGGGAGTTGTGGCATGTAGGGGGCTATCAATTCATTACCTCTAATCAATTATGTTAAATCTTCATTAAAAGCAGGAATTTCCTTATTACCTTCCTAGCTGAGTAACTCTGATGTGTATTTGATTGGGAAAAACTAGTGCTTTGCTGCTCTTTCCAAAGCCCTATTGATTCAGTGCAGTCAATGAATATGGACAAGTTTCTTGGCTAACTTTGATTCTAGTAGAAATTATTAGCCCTTGTGACAAGGCTGGTGTGCTTTGGCTGTTTTCTGAGTGTTTTAAAGGTATGCATTCTTGATTACTTGCACATATAATTCTCAATACATCTTGTTTCTTTACCTGTTCCTGGGACACCTTCACCAGAAGATGTGTAAATCTAAGGTGGAGCTTCTGGCAGTATTAAGTATCATTCTGCTCCCACCCTCTCTCTTCAATTAGCAATTCTTCTGAAACTGCCTATAGCTTCCAAGCAACCAAAATCCACCCGCTTTCATCACCAATAAATGTGTGTTTTAGATTGATGCTTTGGCTATTCCACATTACCAGTTCACAGATTAGATAGGCTTTTGTGATCTGGCTAGGTTTGTTTTCTTCAACATGCCTTGACTGATTCTTTCCCATCAGTTCTCTAGGGGCTAAGATTTCAACAACATAATGTTTAAAGTTCACATAAAGTTTTTTTTGTTTGTTTGCCAAACCAACTAATGCAGAAAGAGCATGAAGAAATCAAGTTTCAGTATTTAAATTACAAGTTACATTTGATAGCTTGGGTAAAAGATAGTATATAATATGATTAGCATAAGTATCTTCTGTTGGAGAGGGTTAGGGTTAAGGTTAGGGTTGCTCTGAAACTGCAAATGTTTGTTTTTACGGTATCTTGAATAATCCTAATCAGAAGATTAGGATTGCTATACAATAATGAGAAGTTGGGCTTTTCATTCTTCCTTCAAATTACCCACTCCTACAAAGGGAATGGCTCTTTCTGCAAATTCACAAACATATTTGCAAAAGCAAATGTGAAAATGTGTGGGAAATTTAGAAAGCAAGATTGAGAGCTTCTGGTGAAAATTCCAAAGATTCTCTTCTTTATGACTTTATGACTTTTCTTCCTTCCTTTCTTTGCCTTTTCGCCTTTCTTCGCCTTTTCGCCCACCTTTTCCCACCTGCTTCACTGCTCCTCCCTCCAGCTCTCCAATTCTGGCCTGGTCTCCTATTTAACTTGCTTGTTGGAAGCAGGAAGGGAGAAGGCCTTTAGAAGCTAATAGGAAACTGAAAGCCAGGACTAGCAGGCAGGTAAGAGGAAGCAGCCGGGTGGGGGAAGGATTGAAGAGTTGTATGGGTTGAGTCAGGAATGTTATGTGGAGGTCCATAATAAGCGCCATGTTTGTTAGGGAAGGTGTGCAAGTATGTGTCAGAGATGCCATATGGCTTGGGGAGGGTATATGAGTGGGTAGGGAGGCATGTGTGACAAGAGTGGGTATAGGGA
This sequence comes from Laticauda laticaudata, assembly GCA_004320025.1. Lineage (NCBI taxonomy): Eukaryota > Metazoa > Chordata > Lepidosauria > Squamata > Elapidae > Laticauda > Laticauda laticaudata. The sequence continues at coordinate 2,894 of BHFT01079489.1, forward strand.
TAAAGGATAGTATGTGGGGGTTGGGTCATGAAGGTATTTAAGAGACGGCTTGTTGGTCAAGTAGGCTGCATGATGACTACAAGTCAATATAAATGCAAGTCAAAAGATTCACCAGACAGGATGGTGTATGAAAGAGTGCTTGGGAGGATGCAAGAGGGGTCACATGGGTTGGGGAAGGGATGTGGATTAAAGTGAGCATGTATGGATGAGCAAGACATGGTGGGGTGATGCAGTTCAGAGGTGGTGCAGGTCAAGGGGGATGGGTAGTAGCAAGTTGGGTAGGATATATGGGGATCTTGTTCCTTGTCAACAGGATAAAGATCTGCTGTTGAGTGGGGAAGGGAACAAGGAATTGCAAGAGTGCCTGGGACATTGTTACAGAATGTTCATAGGACAGTGACCACGGCCGCCACCCAACCAGCACTTGTGGTTTCAGTACTTCCTACAGTTTTTTTTTTAAATATTCTGTAACTTAGACCATATGAAGTGCCTTGGTTCAAAAATTGTTGCCCTACAATGCACTGTTTTGCCCAGCTAAAGGTCATGACAATGAGAGTTTTATTAGTGTAGATAGTGCTCTAAATAAAATTGTTCAATTGCACAATAACCAAAGACACACTGGAGACCACAGCGCGGATGGTAAATTGAACTCTGCAACTTAAAATTCTTCAATCCAATATCAGGACTCATGACCCGCATAAAAGCAAGTATGTTGTTAGGAGAGAAGAGCGCAATATATAGAACGCAATGAAGTATTTAGATTAAAAGTACTGGTCGTAGCAATGGAATAGATTAAGAGTACATGCGCTCTATGAAGAGAGCAACTAAGAGTGTCAAAGGAGTCCCCCGCAGAGGGATGCAGCACTCGGCGCACCCAACTTAAAGCAAGGTTTATTCAGCCCCGGCGGTCGATGCATTTTCTTTTGATGGGCAATGCCTATCAAAGAGCAGGAAACGTCCCAATTAGGTTACCACGCAACAGAGAAGAGGAGCGCAATACGACTACCGCAGTTCAGTTACGCGCCGTGTAAAGGGGCGGGGTATTGCAGGCTACACACCAGAGACCCCAACGCTGTTTTTATTGCTCGCCCCCCCCCCTCCCCGAACGCTCCCCTGGAATTCCCGCGCCACCGTTGGACCCCCCTCCCCCTTCCACGCCCACTCCTCCCCACGGGAAAGCCCGGGGGNAAAAAAAAAAAGGCAAGGGGGGCGTTTTCGGCGGCGAAGCTTGAGAAGGTTGCTATGAGGCTGGCTTGGGGCGGAGCGATCAAGGGCCAATCGGTGGAGAGAGAGGACCCCGATGGGTCGGCTGAACAACCAGTGGAAGCCTTGGCAGGGTTTTGGGGAGGGGAAGGCGGGACCAGCGGGGAGGGCTCGGTGTGCCGCTAAAGGCGCCGCGAGCGGGGGCGGGGCGGCTAGTGCGGATTCAGTGCGAGCGCGTGCTGAGGGAAGCAGCTCGGCGCCCGGTGGCGGCAGCGGCGGCGGCAGCGGGGAGGTTTGTCGAGGCAGTTTCTCCAGCGCTGGCTGGATTCAGGTGAGACGAGGGGAGGAGTCGCGGGCTCTGCCTCGGCGCCCCCACAGCCCCCCCGCCGGCCGACTATTTCCCGCCTCGCCTGGGGAAGAAGGCGGGTGGGCGGTCAGCGGCGGGGAGGGAAAGGTCGCGGGGCCTCGAGTCGGGCTGGAGTCTCCCTCGGACTCTCGGCCGTCTCCTCCACTTGCCCGCCCCGTGTTGGTGCCTTCCACACACACGCGCACACCCCTCCCTTCCCTTCAGGGAGTCGTGCGAAAGGAGCGCCGCCTGCTTTGCCTGGGCGAAGAGGGGTCGCCGCCGCCGCCGCGGTCTCCGCCTGGCGGGGATAGGCGCCCGAAACGTGGTCTGTTCCCGCGGGGGTGGGTGGGGGTAGGTGGCGCGGATGGGACGGAGGGGTCGTGTTGGCCGGGTTAACAAGCGCACGTGTCTCTTTGTTTAAGGGGTGAGGTGGTCGGATGAATGGCAGAGGCGGGGGAAGAAGCGAGCGAAGGAAGCCGAGGCGCCCTTTTGACTCGCCTGGGGAGGGTGTGCGTACGTGTGTAAGTCAGAGGTAGCCCCGCGGAAGCCTGCGTCGGAGCTGCTCTTTGTGCGGGGCCGCCAGGATCTGCTTGGTCCCATCCTCCCCGCGACCGTCTCCCTGCCGTCGGAAGAAGATGTTGGCGTTTTTTCCTCTCACGGTTCCTCTCCTCACCCGGCTCACAGGGATGCCGTTTCTCTTGCCTTTCGCTTGGGTTTAAAAACCGGTTCCAAACTTGGCGACCATCGCGCCGGATCGACCGGCCGCTTCCTCTTCAACCGTGAGATAAACGTTCACCTTTCCCAACGGTTGTCCTCGCGTGGCGCGCTCTCCTTCCACGCGCGGATATCTGGGGGGAGGTGGGGTGCTGCGTGTTATTGCAGTGGGTAGGGAAAGGGCCTCTCAGATGTCGCTGGCGTTGCATTTTTTTTTTTTTTTTATTCCAGTCGCCTTCGGGAATGTGAAATGAAAAACGCACCTTGAGACATGGTTTTCCCCTTTGATTGGGGGAACGATGCCTGACGAAATGCAGGTTCCCTTAGGAGCAATGTGTCTGAATTAAATCAAATGAGATAATTTAGTGAGGGGGGAAATTGAAACCACCGACTTCGGTTCTTGCAGGCCTTCATACTGGGCCTATACGTATTTCTCAACATTGCTGCTTGTGTTGCGGATCTAGCATTCTGGGAATCTTGCATTAGAATAACACTTGGGGATAAAGGGAAAGAGACATCCTAATAACTGTTACAAAAAGCAAACATACGCTAGACAACGACATGCATGCCATACATGACAATAGAATGTTGCTGAAAAGATCCTTGGGTCTTGAAGATTTTACCTTGGTTCCAGATTTGTGTCTTAGAGTAAAACTGTCTCATATTTCTCATTATTGCCTGAAATATTGTATTTAGTTGAAGGGGAAAAACTTCATCCATGTTACTTCTCTTCCAGTCTGTTTTAGCTGTGCTTTCTGTAGCCAACCCATGCTCTAACGAATGCTGTAATGTGAATTTAGTTACTGTAGTCTGAAATAAGTGAAGCAGGCTGCTATATGGCCCTCTGGTGGAATGAATGACTTCATACTTGCTTTACTTTATATACTTGCTTTACTTATTGGGCTAGCATATCAACGGAGATACTGTAACATGAATGATAGTTTGAAAGAGGGTAGTCATTTAAATGCATAGTTCTTAAAATGTGAATAATTTGTAATCCCGCATATATTAAGAATTGTTCATTATCTGGATAGGTGGGTAATATTCTGGCAGGCTGATAACTAGTCTGTCACATAATAATTCAAGTAATACTCTGAATGCCTGGATCAGGTGTTATTTTCTAAAAAATGTACAGAAAATGGTGCTGGAACACTAACCTACTTATTTAAGTGTTAAGCAGCAATAAAATCAACATTGTTCTAAAAAATTACCAGTATGAAAATTAATATTTTATAATCTCATTTTCCTATAATAAAATGCTTTTGTATGACAATATCTTAGCAAACTGCTGAATATAGAAATTGTCCCGTAATTATACAATCACAGTATAATTTATATTTGAAAAGAAAAAAACTTTCTTATTTTAACTTGACTAACTTTTGAGGGGGGTTGGATAAAAGTTACCCAGTGAAAGAAGTTATTTTTTTTTTAAATAAATGTTTAGGACATAACCAATTGTTCATCACGGAAAGTAGTATTCAAAAACTAATTAAATTCCTGATCTCGTTACTGGTCATTTTACAGACTTGATGAATTTGATGTACTAATAGTTCAGTTTTAGACTTAGTTTTAAAGGTACTTTAAAACGAATTTAACAAAAGAGTTGAATTCTTATGCTTTACACTACTTCAGGTGATACCTTTCTGGAATATATTTTTAATTGGGAATTTACATTAGTAAGACTTTAAATAATTGCAAAAATGCCGTTTTGTCAATATTTTTTTGTTAAGTATGTCCTCTTGATACCACAAACTTTGTGCATACATTAAATTGCAGCCATATTTATAAAATATATATTTTATGTCACTCTGAACCATTAATCATATCCTTAAGAATGAGGTTATAATAGTCTTAAATATTTGTATTGTGTTCAAGCTATACCTTTAAGTAACAAAAACATTTGCACTAATAGGAACAGGCAAATGGGACAAATATTTCTCGTATTTTTTGTCACATTTCAGCTTTAAAGCCTTTTTCCTGGGAAGTGGTTAGGTCTGGACTAACATAAGGAGCCACTTGATTGTTAAAAATTGTATTCCACAAATTCAAAAGCAATTGAATCTACTTTCTTCATAATAACATGCATTATAAAGAGTATTCTAGGGCTCTCAGTGGGTATTACAGTTATAATTGGGCAAGAAGCTAAAATTTCACAGCTATTTTTTACTGAAAAAAGTGCAGATTCCTTAATAGAAAATGTATTTCATATATAAAGTAAAATTCTGTACAGAAACAATTATTTTTGGATGTAGAAGATATAGTTGTGTTTAAATGAGATTAAGCATGATGATTGAACACATCTGAGATTTTAGGGAAACTGGTATAGGATTATATCTGGGCAACACAGCATTCTGGAAGGAGTTATAGATTATGCTGTAAAACTTCATCTGTAGCCTGTTTTTTTTCCACAGTCATTAGAATTGTCTAGGTTCCTCAAAATTGTTGAAGAGCTTCAATCTCAGAATTAATTACTATTTCACCTTTGTTGTTATTGTAAGTTCTCAAGGTGATGTGCATTTTACTCATCTTCCAAACCCTGTAAGATGCAGCACTGAGAAATGCTGACATAGCAAAAATAACCCAAGAAAATTAATAGCTGAGTAATGATTAATAATTTAATAAATGATTAAATTAAGGATCCCAGATCCTAGTCCAACATTCTTACCCTAAATAGTTACTGTTTATTACTTATTGGTGTGGGTGCTGTTAAGCCACACACTGTCACAATATTGAGCTGTGGAATAAACCAAAGCCAAGGTTGTTGTATGGCTTAACAGCATCCACACCCAAATGGTTGGTGTCCAACTCCACCAGACTATGCATATCATCTTTGCCAAATTGCATCCCACTCCTGTGCACTGGTTACCAGTACTTAGCAATATCATACTGCCTTGCATTAAAAGATGACAAGCTTTTGCTTGGCTGTGTTAAGGATGCTGAACTAGAAGGCCGTTCACCCGGACAAAGCGAAGCCCATCACAAGATTGAAATCCTGCAGGGAAACATGAGAAACAGCTATTCACTTAACATCTACTTAATTTAACTCGGGAAAGCCAAGAGCAGTGATGGCTAACCTTTTTGGCACTGAGTGTCCAAAGTGTGCGTGTGCATCCCCAAAATGCAATGCGCACACATTCCCATGCATGTTACCCCCCATGCATTTTATGTGCATGCGAACACATCTCCCGTGCATGTGCCCTGTCCCTGCATGCGTGGCAGAGGCCTGAAGATCAACTGGCCAGTGCCTCGCACGCATGCACAGCAGAGTTGAGCTGGGGTGATGGTTTGCATGCCCATAGAAAGGGCTCTGCGTGCTGTGGTCTGCCATCATGGGCCTAGAGAGTGAAATGGTCCAACGTAACCTCCTTGTGGCCTGACTATCCATGATCCCTCTACCAAACCCCCTGGTTTTGACCTGCCTTGCTCTGTCTGGTTGAAATTGAACAGAATTAAGTGTGATACTGGAAGAAGTGCTTCTACCCTGTGTCAGTGGGTATGGAAAGATTCCCCTTCTTGTGGTGCCAAATACAAACTATGAAAATATTGTGCAAGATTGGCCATAACATACATTCTCTGGTTCCCTAAAATGATTTGCACAAAATAATGCCAGAAGTAATCTCTTGAATAGCTAAATTGGACATCCAGTTTTGAGGCTATTCCCTCATAGATTTGTATGTAATTATGTGGATTTTGTGTGTGTATGCTTACTTCTCTTCTATCATGTTCTCATATTCTAATAAATAATAATCGATTATTGGTAACTAATACTTTTGTTTTTATATTTACTAGGTTCCTGTTGTGGGATAGTTCTCTAAAAATGGCTCAGAGGACTTTGCAGGAAGACCCTGAGAGGTACCTTTTTGTGGACAGAGCAGTAATCTACAACCCTGCTACCCAGGCTGACTGGACTGCTAAAAAATTAGTATGGATTCCATCAGAACGTCATGGCTTTGAAGCTGCCAGCATCAAAGAAGAGAGGGGAGATGAAGTGTTGGTTGAACTGGCTGAGAATGGAAAGAAAGCAGTTGTCAACAAAGATGATATTCAAAAAATGAATCCTCCCAAATTTTCTAAAGTGGAAGATATGGCAGAATTGACCTGCTTAAATGAAGCCTCTGTTCTTCATAATTTGAAGGATCGATACTATTCTGGGCTCATTTATGTAAGTAGTACTTATTGGACTGACACCTGCTAATCAAAAATTATTGGTTGCAAATATTCAAAAAGGAAGTGCTGCTTTAGTTGGTAGACTGATTTTAAAATGTAAGCTTGGGTTCTTACTGTTTTATTAATACTATCATTTTAATTCTGATCACCAAATTATGTTTTATTTGCTATTTCTCTGAGCTTTGATACCTTCGATTGTCACATCTGCTGAAGTAGAGCGCATGCTGAAGTGCATGACTATTTTGGAATAGGTCTGAATAGCTCCCTAGTTATACTATGTCTTTTTTTTATAGTTACCCTCATATGAGTTAATTTGTCTTAGGAGAACTAGGAAAATAACTTTTTAATCTTATTGATTCTTTTCATTTTTCATTTTAATCTTAATGCTAAATTCATCTTCTAATTATTTTATCTTTATAACTTTTATTTTAGAAACATTTATCTTGTCTTGCATTTTTAATCTAAATAGCAGTGTAGATAATTTTTGTATGCTGACCAGAGTCACTTTATGTGAGATAGGTGGCCATATGTATTTTATAAATGAATTTCACAGCTACATAGATTAGTAGCAAGTTTAAAGATTATTTTGGAACTGTCCTTTTTTTGCTGCAACTATCCTAAATTATATTTTATAACAAATTTATGTCAATGATCGCTATGATTTATGACCAAATTTTAAAACACTAGAATCTTCAGGAGATCCAATTTTTATTAATTATTGATCAAGTTAAAAAGGCTATTGTGAAATCCATTAGGACTAGAATGGCTCAGAAATTTTGTTTAGTAAATAGTACATTCTATCTGTTTTTTAATTTATTCTTTTACTTCTGGGATTTATTAACTGCTACTTCTCTTATATAATATAGGCTAAAATGTGGAGTCTTCTACCGATTTGAGTTGTAAAACAATATAGCTTGTACTTCCTTCTATGTATCATTTGTGATCACCTTTGCTGGCTTCTAAAAACAAAATCAATGATAGGAAGTTGCAAATGGTGACCAATATTTGACATCCTCGCTTAATGATCCATGGTCATTCCCTCAATGAAGGAAATGGGAAGTACCAGAATTGCCATTGCTAAGTGCACAGTCACATGACATTGTGCTTTATGACTGCATCACTAAGCTTTGGTCAGTTAACATTGTTAACCAAAGATTATCTGCCTTGGGTTTCTTTAGCTTTAAAAACCATTATATAGGTGTTAAAGTAGGTTTTTATTTTTAATTAAATGCTAAGTATCTGCTTTTTAAAACAGCAAGTCCTGGATATTTCTATTTTTTTTGTAGTCCAAAATATGAAAAAATTACTTGATAACTTCACACCACAGCAAACTATGTATAAAACACATTGTAGGGCAGGAGACGATTGATGTGATAATAGTATCATTATGCATTTTAACACTAAAACAACAACCGTGGCATCCAAATTTAAATCTTGGGTGACAACTGTACATTTTATTCCAACCCTCTTTTCTGTTTGGAAAGCTGTCAGTTTACCATGGTATAGAAATTAACAACTTTAGGTAGCATTTCCAGTATTGCAAGAATTCTAATAGCTAAACCATATGTGACAGGTAGAGTCTTCTGGTTCTTTGCTTACAGATTTTTTGTTTTTGTTTTAAATGAAGAGCGGTTTTGAGACAATGACCAGAAAAGGAGGAACTTCTCTGTCTTTCTATTTTCAAGCCACATTCTTCCCTTGATTGTTCAGATTTCATCTTGATTTAATCATGTTAAATTTGAAGAGCAAGGGTAGGAAGAAAAGTTCAGCGAAATCCTACATGCTCATTTATTTTAGCTCTATTTTTATGTTATTGAAATAGCAAGCATTAGCATTGTAGTCTTTTGAACTTTTTAAACTTGATTTACATTTTGAAGCTTGGTGGCTTATCTTAAGCATTTTTATGATCATTTGAACTTATTTACAGCAAATGACATACTACTTTTTTTTACCTTTATCTTTTAATTACTCGTCTCAGCAGTATTTTTAAAAGAAAATAGATGAAGGTAAATCTCACCCCTAGTGGATTTTTGACAATAGTTTTCACTGTAGCTAAAATTTCTATTACTATCTATAATATCCTTTTGGAACCTATCAGTATATCCTTTTGGAACCAGGATTTCGTTCAGAAGTAGCTCATTGGTATTGTTTTCTAAACAAACATTAAAATATTTAAGTGTCCAGTTTGGTGGAATTATTTCCAGAGAAAACAATCTCTTGATTGTGGGATCAGGAAGACTATAAACATCTTTTTTTTTCTTCCTATAGACCTACTCTGGACTCTTCTGTGTGGTCATAAATCCATACAAGAACCTTCCAATTTACTCTGAAAATATCATTGAGATGTACAGGGGAAAGAAACGTCATGAAATGCCTCCACATATTTATGCAATATCAGAATCTGCTTATAGATGCATGTTGCAAGGTAAGACTCTTGCTTATTAAAAGTCATATACTGACATTGTGTTTAGCATTTTAGAATTACAAAGTAAATAGAAGATTAACAATAAATAATGTAACATCATAATAAAAGTCATTATCTCTATACCCTTCAGTCATTAAAAATCAGACTGGTTTAAATTCTTAGATGGTAAATGACCTTCCATTGTGAAATGAAGAATTCTCAGATATTTTGCACCTCAATTCCATAAACTGCAGCCAGTATACTTAATTGTCAGGAAATCTGGAAGTATAATGGAAACTTTTATTGGATGTTAGATTGCATCTTTTTGACATAATGTTTGGCTAGACAGGCATTTTGCATTTTTACAGAATGTAATAGTAGTAAAAAAAAATCCAATATCTTTCTGTAGCCTTGAAGGTTGTGCTATTTTTCTTTTATTCCTTCAGCTATTCTCTTTATGTTTCTTTAGCTTTTTATACCAGAACAGTCCTTTTAGGAGAATAAGTTGCAACAGTTAGTCTGTCAAATTACCAGATTATCTATCATTCACCTCAACCGATGGGATTTTGACTGCTATGGGAGTAAATGAACCTTTTTCAAAGATTCAGTTAAATATTAATATGGATTGGAACTAGAGAAGCATCCTAAATATGTAGGAAGGAACTGGCAAATTGTCTCTTTGTAATATTACAAAGCACTGGCTATTTCGCCTGGACAGTCAGTGATGTAGCTTACTTTATTAAGGAAAGTAAACCCTCTTTTCATCAGCTTAGCTCCTTATAGGAATGCATACAAACCATCTTGTCATAATATTAAACAGCTGCACCCAGTGTTTTAAAGAAGATGTGCCTCTAATGTGTGCTGCACTTGAAAACTTCATTTCATTTGAGTGTATACTTTTCCTCTGATTGAGAAGCCAACATTTCTGGCCATTTGTAGAATCTTTTTTATGAGACACTGATGAACTGAAGTGCAGTGAAAAAAACCCATCTGACAAAAGTTACAATTGTTACAATGTGACTTAAGGCTCTTTTATAACTGGAGGAGAAGTGCCTTTAAGAAGGACAAGTGCTTCACAGAGAGAACTAGTGGAAACTTTTTTTGTTTCTTTTACTATGAACAGACAATCCTTGATTTACAACCACGATTGAGCCCAGTTAACGGGGACATTTGTTAAGCGAGTTTTGCCCCATTTTATGACCTTTCTTGTCTCAGTTGTTAAATGAATCACCACGGTCGATAAGTTAGTAACCTGCTTGTTAAGTGAATCTGGCTTCCCCATTGATTTTGCTTGTCAGAAAGTTGCAAAAAGTGATCACGTGATCCTGGGACACAGCAACGTTTATAAATATGAACCAATTGCCAAGCATCTGAATTTTGATCACATGATCACCTGCACTAGAGCACGGGAGCATGGTTAGCATGGTATAGCATCCCTGCCGGGCCATCACTCTCCCACTTAGTGATTATTAAATTAACAAACTGGAATTAACAAAGATGGAAACACCTGCAGTTGTGATCTGATATTATCAGAGTTACTGAAGGGAATGCCCTCCAGGTGTCAATTGACTGGATCCAGATTTTAACTGCCCATCCCAAGAAACAGCAACAGCACAGACTCGTCATGCTATCAGCCAGTTAGCCTATTAAATGTACCTAGTTAATTATATGCCTATTTCTTACAAATTGCTAGATGAATCAAGAGACTTGGCTGATAAGCAGGATTTAAAGACTGCAGATCTACACTTGATCATTGCCATCTAACAGTTGCTAATACAACTGCACATGCAGGAAAAAAACTGCTTTCATTGGCTTAAAATCTACATCTGATTCTATTCCAAGGACAGACTCTGATGCAAGCTGTTCCACACATCTGTTGATCTGTGGCTGTTCTTCCTAATTAGGAGGTGATATGAAAATTCGCTCATACAAAAATGTTAGAAATACAGTAGAGCTGGCTACCTTGCTGCAGACATTTCAGTCCATAAAGGAGAGAAACAGGATGGCATTCTATCCCTGCTTTAATCATGTGAATTCACTGTAGCTGCTTTAACCGCAAAGGAATTCCTCCTAAGCATAATGACAGGCATTTGCCAGGACTGCTGTATGCTTTTGCTGAAATAGATGGGCCTCAGGAGAAGTCTTCAAGCCTTACCAGAATTCTATAAATGTCAATGGCAAATTGGAGACAATAAATTTCAGCAAGCTTCTGTTTTCAAATGGCTTGGTGTGAATTTTGACGCCTTTGGAATTTGGCAGAAACAAATTAAAATAATTTCTACCAAATCCAAAAATAGTGTAAGGATAATTAGGAGCTTTTTTCATTCCAAAGAAAGCAGATGCATCCCCACTGTCATCAAGCTTTTAAAAGCTAAAACTATATCTTAAGTGCTTCACGATGCATACATATACCATACAGCTACAATGATTCAAAGCCCTTAGATGTTTTGTCTAGATTTTTATGAATCTTCTTTTGCTTTTCATTCTATATTTCAGATGCTTTAATCTGTACAGTTTCTGGTATGATTTCACTGGAGGCAAGAGTTCACATTTGAATTATAGGTCAGACCAAGGCCCCATTTTTATTTGATATGTTGATAATAAAACGTTTAAGGGCTCAGTGCAATTTTTTAAAAACTGGAGTTGTATAGTTTGATTATATTTTATTTCTGTTCACCACCCAGAGTTCCTTGAGTAAGAAAAGTAACTATATGCATTAAATACATAAAAATAAAGCATTTCAATAATGACATTTCTTGGAGAGGGTGGATAGACACAAGAATTTGGAGCATTTGCATGAAGCACTGACCTGTAATTAATATCAGATGAGGTGGGACATAAGTTTTTCTCCCAATTCAATTTTTATATCACCTATGTTCCTAGCACAGAAAATAAACTTTCAGATGCTTTATTGTGCAAGCCCTAATTTGACATTCCTAGTCTATTCCACCGCTACCCTGAACTTGACATCTGATAATTTTGTCAGGGAGGCTGGCAGTAAATCTGTTAACTGGATTTACCTACAATAAGATAAAACAAGATAATCTTTATTGTCATTTATTGTTCTTTACCTGTATACAGGTTTTTATTGTCATTTACCTGTGTGCACAACAGCATTAAAATGAAATCAGATGGATGACCTCAGGGAAGTATCATATACAACTTCTTTTCTTTTGTGACTGAAGGAGAGCTATTTTGCAGTGGTGACTTATTTCTTCCTCTTCTTTCCAAGAAGGATGTATTGCAATTCTGCCATGAATATCAAGTACAAGTCATGGGGAAGTGTTCAAAAAGCTGGACCTTTTCTTCAGGGAGTCATGGTGGTCAAGGGTGGCAGAAGATATCTGTGGCTAGTCCAAAGCTGTTGCTGCTGGTTTTCTGTAACTACTCCCCTCTCCCTCTGGACTATGAGACACAGTTTCCCTGGATTTTATTACACGTCTCTTTCAGATGTGTAAGGTTACATGGCCATTTTGTTGGTTACAGACCAGGTCACTCAGAGGCCTCATTTTATTCCATGCAAGGAGCTATCATCTGCTCTGGACAGTGCAAAATTCTCTCTTGATCACATTTTTTATCACAGGGGTTTAGTCACCAGAGATTAGATTAGGACTCTGTTCATGCTCCATTTAACACATATTCATAATTATTTGCTGCTGTCTTATCACCTGAAATTGAACTGGGGAATAAAAAAAAGACTAAGGCAATCCAGCACAAATATTAGCGGGGAAAGGCCACATTACTATATTAAAAATAATTGCAGGCCACAAAGGAATAGCTGGCATGCCAACCAGCTATTTAGTAACTATCGGCTTGGCAGTAGTGATATAGCTGGCAGTGTTGGTAAGACATGGAGGTGTTGAAGGCTCTTGGCAGCATGACTTTTCAAGGCGAAGGTGGCTGTAAAATGGCAGTGGCAGATCCTTCCTAGAATTTGTTGAATTTTCAAAAAACACTGGTGGGCTGCGCATGGCTATTTGGTGGATCTCACATATGTTGTGCAGGCCTAGACTAATTCTATGCTGCATTGTTGTTTTTCCTGTCAGCAGGACAATTGGCTTGATTTGTTCTTGTTTCCAGAGTTTGTGTACAACAACTCTGCATTTTTGATTGATGTCTTCCTTTCAAGCAGTTTAGAGATACATTGCTTTGTTCTATAAAGCCCCTGCTTCTGTGGTCCTCCTATAAGATCCTGATTTTCTCCGAGAGAGACACATGGCACAGCTCCCCTTGAAAGACAGTTCGATTTTGCCAAGTTGCATGGAAATGTATAGTAGATATACAGTACATAGACAAGAGGACATTAAGATTTCTGTAAGGAACTTGGCATTGTTTTCCACTAAGTTTTTACCTTCCTCACATCCATATAAAACTACATTTGATTTTTATTGGCCCCTTCTCTGTCATACATGGCTTCAGTTCGGTGGCTTTCTCCTTGCAGTTGCCCATTTCGGTGAAAGTAAACATACTTTTTCAATGTTCTCGCCTTAGGCAGGCAGCTCCTCCTTGTTTACAGACTTTCCCCTACCCCACCTGTTCTAGTTGAGGAAAAGGAATATATAAGGTGGGTTGTATGTTGGATTCTAAATGCAGGAGATCTTGTTAGATGTGTGTAGGAAACTAAGAAACTACCTTGAGTATTCTTTGAAAGATTGGAGGGCTATTATACCTGTTCATAAGTGAGGTGATGTAGAGAAAGAGTTACACTGTCTACAGCAGTGGTCCCCAGCCTTTTTTGTACCAGGGACTGGTTTCACGATTATTCATTCTTCCATGGACCGGTACCTGAGTAACACGAGACTCTACTGCCATCGGGATGGTTTTTCATTCGAAGCCACCACCCCCTTCAATGAAACTAAGGTGCGAGGATTCCTTCAGCACCCAAACACCGCTTTCCAACCGAAAGCCTGGAAGCACTTTCCAACCGAAAACCCGGAAGCGCCTTCGAAACAAGATGGCGGCGCCCAAGCTTTGCGGCCTGGTATAAAATGATCCACGGACCGGTATCGGTCCGGGGACTGGTGGTTGGGGACCCCTGGTCTACAGGATCAACTGATATGTCGGGGTATGTCAGCTTGCTGAGCCAAGCACCTCCCTTCCTGTAACAGCCCCACTCAGTGGAGCTGCCACTACAGTTAACAATGCAGGCTTTTGTAGGGTTTGTAGTGTGGGCAGAACCTTCTACTTTTAGCAGAAGATGGATGGACAGATTTGCATTTTCAGAGGAGCTCTTCTTTCCTGATACTTGGGCTTGATTACTGCAATTTGGATTGATATGACCCATGGCCCCCTGTGAACTGTTGAGTGGCTGGAACTCTTTAATTGAAAGGAGAGAGATTTTTAAGTCACAATTGCAATATTTCTCTTTGCTTTTTAAAAAATCCACTTTATTTTATATTATGTTTTTTAAAAATTTTCCCTCAGTCCAATTGTAGCCAAGAGATAAAAACCTTTTCTTTAGAAGGCAAAAGAGGAAAGCTGGATTTCAATGGGGGGCAAAAATCTAAGCTTTGCGTTATAGCCAAAAATCAGGTCCTCCTTTGCTGAATAGAAAATTAGTCCAAATCAAAATGAAACATTGTAACTGCTATGCTATAATGCCCCAATTAAGCACTTTTTAGTGATATGTGGAAGTCTGATCACAGGTTTAACAGCTATTCTGCACATTGTAATATATTCTAGAGTAGCGTTCCCCAATCTTTCCAGCTTTGCAGACTGGTGGGGGAAAAGAGGATGGTTCCACTGAATGGTAGGCAAGCACGTGCGCAGCTCAATTTGCACAAACAGCGGGCACACTTTGCCTGCCTATCACGCAAGAGGAGCTGCATGCACACACTTGCCCACCAGTTCTATGGCCCCAGTTTCAAATGGGCTGCAGCCCAGTACTGAGTTGCGGCCTTTGGGTTGGGGACCCCTGTTCTAGAATGTTGCAACTGTCTGTTCTAAAAGAGAAGAAACTATGAAACTGCCCCAAAATGCTAGCTTTTTATTAACTTTAGCTAGCAGATTCACAATATTCTGTCTGTTATATCTTTTAAAAAAATGTTTAAAAAGGGAGTTCAAGTATCTTTCTTTACAGCACTTTAGATCAGGGGTCCCCAACCTCTGGTCCATGGATCAGCACCAGTCCGCGGCATTTAAAAACCTGGTCCACATAAACAAGAAAGGCTACATCCACGGGATGCAGGCAGTATACAAAATCAAGCCCACAGAAAAGCCCACCAAGTTCCACAGAAAAACCTCTCTCCACAGGACTGGTAACTAGTGCCCAAAAAGGTTGAGGGGCACTGCTTTAGATGTATGTATTAGAATGTCTTGAACTTTCTGTTGCGGTAGGACACAAGAAAAGAATTGGGTTTATTTAACTAACCCACTATTTCCAAAGCAATTGTTTGATATCCATAAAAAAATTCCTTATTTTCAAAAAACATTTTGGAAGACTGTGGATATGAAAATCCTATCAGAAGTGGCTACATGTAAGCAATATGGATGCGCTTTATCATAGCTAAAAAGAAGTGTGTTAATAGTCATCACGTGAGCAATGGGAAAATCCTAATTCCTTGGAGACTTGATCTAGGCAGTTAGGTATAAATCCTTTTTTTCCTCTTATGTCTCTGAATTTTGACTCAACTTAGTAGGACTATTGCGTGGTCCTGTTTGTGTGTGTGTGTTTTGCATCAGTGAAGGAGAGGAGGAAATAATCCTTTTCCAACTGGATCCTGTAGTAGGGGAATATGGGATAGGAGATGGTAAAGTAGCTGCAAAATTCAAAAGAATAGAGCAGTTATTCTGTGAGCAGAACTGTAAACCCATTTCTTACTGTTTTACTGTTCTTTTGTTTTTTCTGTGCAACATATGCTAAATGCAAAAGATAAATGGTCACTTGCATTCTCTAATTCATTCTTGTTGATAAAAAGTTACTAACAAACCAAGACACATGGTTTTAAATGCTCTTCATCTTCAGGCAAAACATTTTATAGTAGAGCTTATAGTGTATATTTCTGTTCCTAGACATCAATTTCATTTGAATGATTGGAGAGAGATAGAGAAAATTAGATTAAACCCACAAGATTTGTTCAGTTTATTTCTACTAGGAAAATATGGAGCTCAATTTTTAAAAAGCTTGATCTGAAAACACAAGTTCAATATGTGTGTGTCCTTATTTTATTTAAAGATGAAGATTTTTTTAAACCTTAATAGATATTTTGGAAAAAGTGACACCTTAAGGAGATAGTATATGGAAAGAGTGACAGTTTGGTTTCTCTGTAGCTGACATGCAGAACTATAAATCTTTTTTTTTTTTGTACAGATCGTGAGGACCAGTCAATTCTTTGCACGTAAGTAAATATAATTTGTGCAGTTTTTAAAAATTATTGCATGTGACAAGGGCTATTACTAGCTTTTCAACTAGTTGGAATATTGCTTTTGAAATTTTTTTTTTAAATTTTGATGTTCATAAAGGAAGTCTTGGAAACAGATTATTGCAATCAAATATTTAAACCTGTTTGACACATTCATCCCTTACAAAGAATTACTTGAAACATGTAGAGACTATTTTTCATTCACAAAATATTTTACTCTCTTCCTCTCAGCTGTTCCAGAATAAGAACTTTTTAAGCTTTATTCCTCTTTTAAGCGGGAGTCTGATTTTTAAGGCTAAGTCTAGTATTATAATAAATATGCAATTGTTCTTTAACCCATTACAATACTTATATGATTCCACTTAATAGAATTTTAAATTGTAATGTTGTAGTGTCTATTGTTTTCCTGCCCTGGCTGCTTGTGATATTTAACTGTACCGGAGAAATGTAGAAATTTGTAAATCATAATGTAAGACGTTTTTCAGAACAATGTGTAGATAGAATTAAATGCAGTTTTCAAGTATGTTCAAGCCTAAATTAAGATTTAAATCTTTTTCAGTTTAAGGTCATAATTCATCTAGTTGGTTGCTTAACCTAAATAAAAACTGCTTACCTTTTCTTAATTAGTGAACCACTGATATTAGTTAATTATCTTTTAGCCATCCTTGTTGTCTTGATTATATATCAGATTGCAAAGAGGTATTTGGATACAGAGTTATGAGCAACACTTGCAATTACCTTCTAGCTCTTTTGCATATAATAGCTTTCCAGACATTAATAATCCTGTTCTGGTGAACTATAGTGTTCCATTATACTTTTAATGCCCATATTTATTTTCACTAATAAACAATAGCAGCAAAAAAGAATTAAAAGTAGAATAATCAGATTCTATAAATCATATTTCTCTATTCCATGTTTGCTTTATCTCCAGCCCATTTTCAAATCTCCAACATTGTTTAGCAGAAAGAAAATTTATAATAAAAAATTAATAATTACAAAACAGCATATGAAAGTCAACTGACATCTGTGCTTTTTCAGGCAAGCTGTTTTCAATTGTTTTATATCATTGCTATCTTCTCTTTGTCTTGCAAGTTTTCATTTATAAATTGGTGGACAGTTTAGTTAATAATAAAACAGATTATAAAGTTCTGGAGAAAAATAGGGATGTGTGACAAATTAGTTTAATATTTTAATGAGAAGTTTCTCAATTTACATTTATGAATAAATAAAACAGGTTGCAAATATATTCCAAAATCAATTTCTAATTGAGGTGCAAAATAAATTTGGAAATGATGTTTTCAGGTTATTATTTTTCCAAATTTGAAAGATTTTTCCAACATTAAAAATACTGTTGTTTCTATGTATAATTAATAATAGGAATAACTGTAAATTTCCAGCGCATGTCAAATCTATTCAGTAGTGTGAAATGTGAAAAACTAGATTAATCATAAAATGATATAGAGAGGCTTGTTACTTTCATCACATACTACTGTGTTTCTCATATAATAAGGCCGGGTCTTATTTTTTTTTTGAGCCCCCCAAAAATGGCTAGGTCGTCTTTTCGGGGGTGACTTAATTCACCCCCCTTGCATCTTTGGGCAGGCGGGCAGCGACAGCTTGGATGTTGACCTCGCCGTTGGGGCACTTCGTATCGGGGTCAACGCAGGCAGCACCATATCCGGGTGTGCAACAAAAGTACTTCCTAACGGCAAGCCCCCCCCCATTCCTCTCACTTCGCATGTTTTAATATAGGCCTTAATTTGGGGGGGAGGGGCTTAATTTCATTTCATGCCTATAAAACATGCTGGGACTTCCTATTGGGGGAGGCTGTATTGTTGGAGAAACGGTAATTTTCTTGGAACCTTGCATATAGTCATCAGGCACTAATAAGGTTGTATGGAGAAATTAATTTCATATTTAGTTGTCCAGCCACCTTTTATGTGTATAGAACTGATCTTTCAAATTAGAGCTCTGCCTACGTTTGCATGCAATGAATCACCTGCATTTGCTTCACTTTTTAAAAAAGTTATCTTCCTTAGTAGATTGTGGGGGCTGTGGAGATAATATTCATTGCCTTCAGCAAAATATTTGACAAAGTGTCTCATGACATTTTGCTTAGCAAGCTAGTTATGTATAGCTTGAATGAAATCTATGTTAGATTCACACATGCTTGAATGGTGGAACATTAAGCTTGAATCTAAGCTCAGTGCTCCTGAACATTTTATTAATGACACAGAAAAGGAGCTGGAGGAAAAGTTTACAGATTTGCAGCTGACATAGTACTGGGTAGTAGATACAGTATAAACACTCCAGAAGCTAGAAATAAAATTCAAAATGACCTCAATAGTCAGGAGAAAAAGAATATATTGCAGTTTAAGAGAAGAAGTGGAAAGTCCTTCACTTAGATAAAGAATTTAAATCCCATTTTAGGATGGAAGGTATATGTATTGGATGTTGCAAGGAATCTTGGGATTATAGTTGATCAGAAGGTGAATATGAATTAGCTATGTGATAAGATCTCTTAAAAAGCAAGTGTAGTTTTAGGCTTAAATATAACTTTAAAATCATGGGAATAATTCCATTGTATTCAGGTTTGGTCAAACCCATCTTAAGTATTATGTTCAGTTTTGGGCATAAAATTTAAGAAAGATTGAGAGAAACTAGAAACAGGGTGATGAGCATGATAAGGAGATTAGAATCTTATAAGGAGAGATTGAAGGAAATGGCCATATTTACTCTTGAGAAGAGATAAGGCGGAGGGTGACTACAATAACACTTTTCAGGACTCACATAAAGGCCAGTGTTCTGGCATTCCAGAGAGTAGGGCACAGTGATAAACTTAGTTTGCAGAAAGACCAATTCCAATTTCAGTGAAGTAAGGGCATAAAGACATAAATACCTTGACTGCTAAAGGACACATAAGCAGAAATCTCTTCATTAAATGTTTTAAAGCTTAAGTTGACCTGGGAAATTAGATTCAATTATCTAAATGGCTCCACGTTGTAAAAAAATTACTAATATGCCTTGGATGTTATCAGTTACTCTGCATCTAAAAAACTCTCTAAATTACCTAAATGTTATAACACATACATCACCTTGTATTTCTCTCTGTGTGTTTTGTGTGTGTATTTATTTTGCAAAATGAATGTACACTAAAACATAATTATAATGAAAAATAATCCTTTGAGAAACTAGAAGTTTTGTGTGCGGATCATAAGATATAGAAATATATCAATCACCAATATTTATATCCAGAATAACATTTACATTCAAAATAATGTTTTAGGATAAGTGTTAATATTTGACAGTGAAGATATTGAAGAGGTGAATAGCTTCTCCCTTTTAAACTGACTTTCTGTAGTAAAGGGACAAGCAATTGACTCTTTGAAGATGTTTAGAATTTAATTCTCTGGATAAGTGAACACTATTAAAATTGAATACCTGAGGGGTTTTTTTTCTTTACAAAGAAACAAATTGATAAGTGCAGGTTGAAAGAAGTATTGAAATACGAGAATGTTTTTGGCAGAACAGACATACGGGTAAATTGAGATTTCCTCTTGCTTCAGAAAAATTGTGTATCAATATTAAACTTTTCTATATCATCCCAAATTCTCTTCTTGATAAAATTTTTTAAAAATCATACTTTTTCCAAAAACTTGAAAGCTGAGCCTTATATACTCGTTTATGAGAATATGTAAACTCTTTTATTTACCTTGGCTTCTATTTCTAGAGTCAGATTGATGGAGTCAAGAACATTTATGCTGTTTGTTTTGAATCTGTTTTTTAAACCTGTTTCAAATTACTCGATATGTGACATCAAATGTTAGGCAGATTCCAAAAATAACCACAGGGAAAATTATTTCACTGTATTTAACTAGGAAGGGTTTCAAGGCCCCAATTTTAAAATTAGACTGATATTGAGTTCTTAAAAATATTTTTTATTTGCTCAGGCTAATATTTAAGAATGTAAAATATTTGGGATAGCTTCTTTATATCGTCATACCTTTTATTGATTCAGTTTAATTTCATGTGCATTGTGTGACAGCAGCTTTGTAAAGTTTTAGATTGTTTTTCAGTATGTAAAAATGCTGGAGATTATGTTTATATAAGAAAATAGAATAATCTAAATAAAATGTGCAACTGCATTTTAGTCCTTTTCCTAACTGTCTTAAATCAAAAAGAATGTTGTGGAAGATATATTGAAATAAGACTGTATAAATCTGAGCACTCTTGAATAGAGTTTGGTAAGTTTTATCTTCCCATCTTCGGCTAAAATATCTAACAGAACAGAACAAGTAGAAAGATTACATTGGATAGAAATATGCATGCTTTACATTATTAATATATTCAACTCCACAGATTATACTATGCAGGATTTGCAAATTTAGATCTAAAAATGAGATTACAATATTTCATTGGCTGAATGAATAGATTTGGGAAAGTAATTATTTCATAGTAACTGTTTAAAGAAGTCAGTAGACATGTACCACTGTAAACTATTTAAAGGGATTAGCATGAGAATAGATAAAGATTTTAAAGCATTGAAATATTGAAGCACTAAATTTGCATAAATGGAATTTTAATGGGTTAATAGAAGCATTGCTTTTTGTATTAAATGGGATGAGAGTAAAAATTCTTTATTTAATTTAAAATCATTCTGACGGTCTAATCTACAAGTAAAAAAAGATAAAAGGAAAGATTTCCCTTAAGTCTTGCCTGACTCTAGGGCACGATGCCAACTTTGTCCTGGTCCTGTGGCCAGCCATAGTCCTGTGGCCAGCATAGCTATGCACCAAAGGCGCACAGAATGCTGTTATCTTCCCACCAAAGTGATACCTATTAATATATTTGCATGCTTTCGAACTGCTAGGTGGGCAGGAGCTGGGGCAAATAACAGGAGGTCACCCCATGGCATGGAGCTTGGGTCTCAAACCCCAGACTGTCAGCTGTCTAACTGACAAGCCCAGTGTCTTTAATGGCTGACACCCCACAATCTGTGAGCACAATATTAAATAATAATTTATTTTAGTATTGCTTCTATTTTAAGTACTATTGTACAACTTTTATTCCAATGGCAAATTCCATATTTTTCTGATATTGAATTATGATTATTTTATCTTGATTATTTTTTTCATATATTTAACTCCAATAATTTATGTTTTGCAGAGGTGAATCAGGTGCTGGGAAAACAGAAAATACCAAGAAAGTTATTCAGTATCTTGCTCATGTTGCTTCCTCACATAAAGGAAGAAAGGACCATAATATTCCTGTAAGTTTCAATATCTCATTTAACATGCTTAATTATCTGTTTTTATTGATATTGCAAATAAGTATGATAATCTGTTCAAAGTGTCAGCTCTAAATCATAAATATTGAAATATTGGTCATCTAAATTTTGGAAATAATTTGTAGGCATTTGTATTTGTCTTATTAGAGGTGCTGCTAGGAAATCCCAAACACCCAAAAGAATAGCGATATAATAAAATATTTCTGTGAAATTCAGTTTGTCTTCCTAATGATTTGAATTTTTATTCAGAGCTTGTGTGTATAAAATTAGTTAGCTCTAGATATTATTGAAATATTTTTTTCTTTTCAATCCACCACCCCATATTCTTATATTCTCTTGATTATGTCTTCAGATTATATTTTTCTATTTGCAAAATATTGCTTGTGATACACAGAAGCAGATTTGAAGTGATCCAGTGGGATTCAAATTTTTTTACTACCGGTTCTGTGGGTGTGGCTTGGTGGGTGTGGCAAGGGAAGGATACTGTAAAATCTCTAGTCAGAAGTGGTATTTGCCAGTTCTCCAAATTACTCAACATTTCTGCTATCGGTTTTCCAGAATTGGTCAGAACCTACTGAATGCCACCTCTGACCCTGTGTCAGTATGTCCACTATCAGTATAAAGTTGTAATTATGCAGCTAAGAATTAAAAAAAAAACTGTTAGAAATTACTTCTCCTCCATGCAGCATCGAGAGCCCAGGATGTGTTGACTCCTTCCTATGACATCATTTAGCTGAGTCTGTACTAAGATATAAAAACCAGCCCCCGGGAGAGACCCCAGCTTTTGACTCAGCTCCTTTCAGTCAGTAGCTGTGTCT